>JBBPBX010004181.1:3192-14235 GCA_038048925.1 Garcialebias charrua | reverse complement strand
CTGGATATCCTGTAGTATTTCTGCCAGGTAGGCCTGTACCATGCTCGACATATTCATTGCACGAGCCTCGAGGCCTTGGGCCTTGTAGCACCTCTCGAGTTTTTTCTCCGAAGTGCGACAGGCTTTGCTGGGCAACGTTGGTTTCATTCCCGTGGCTGTGGGGGCCAGGTGAGCCGCCAGAGACTCCTCTATCAGGGGTGCACTGGCAAGACCCAGAGCCTCCATTCATGCGTCATCCAAGAGTCGGGACAATGGTAGCATGATGGGAGCCTTGGGTTCCACTCAGGAGCGTTTGAGTTCCGTTAGAAAGTCCAGAAAATTGGCATTTTCTGCGACGTTGTCGGTTGCTTCGCGTAGAAATAGTTTCCCGCCAGCCTCGTAGCCTGTTGGCGAGGCGTGGGGTCCGGCCACGTGACCTGCAGGGCATCAGCGGCCCTATGGCACAGGTCGAACAGGGCAGGTACCGACAAGTCCGGTTCCGGAAGGTTCTGCGCCAGGTTCTGGGAGGAATGAACAGTTTCTCCCTTGTCACCGTATTCGGCGTCTATGTCGGACACTTCTGGCGTCGAGTCTTCGACAGCAAGTGAAGAGTCCGACGCGTTGTCCTCCCCGACCCGGCCAATGCACTCCAGGTCCACGTTTTCAGGCTCCGGTTCTGGAGCCTGCAGGTTAGTGCGATATGCGACCTTCATAGCTGTGGTCCTTCCCATAAATTTGGCCAACGTGTCCGCGTGGCGTTTCCTCACTGTGGCCGTCATTCGACGACAGTGGGGGCATGAGTCGGGGGATTCCATCGCTTTCCTTGCGTGTAGGATCCTTAGGCAGACAGGACAGGCCTCGTGGGTGTCAGTCGCCGAAAGGGAGTAGCCGCAGCCACTGGGACATGGGCGCGAGCGAGGACTCATCGTCCTGGTTTTCTTCTTCTTTGTCCTCCGCTTTCCCTTCTCGGGAGCCATGTCCGGAGACGAGAAGAGTAGAAGTTGGTCCTAGTTTCCTTTTGTTCGAAGCCGTCTTCTCCGTCGTCTTGCTTTCGCTAGTAGACTGCTAGTGGAATTAGCAGAAGGTTGTGACGCAGTTAGCGTCGTCGAGCGAAGCTGCGGAAGAGAAGAAAAACTTCGGGTAAGTAGAAAAATGCTGGACTAGCTTTCGCCAGCCCAGTAGTACGCAGGAAAATTTTCTCTGTACGCTCAGTGTAGGGAGCAAGCTCACCTCAATCAAGCGACGCGACAACAGAGAGGTCCCACGATGTTCAGGTGTTTCAGCGAGGTGAAGGGCAAAAAGAGAAAGATGGAGGGGCATCAGTCGCTTAAGTACCTGAAAGGTGGTACCTCTGACGCGGGGTGACGCCCCCTGCCGTAAAAGGCGTGATTGTATTCCTTCAGGTAATCACGCGGGAGTGCAATTCCCATAGCAAGTATGTTGCACAGAGAGAACGAACTGAAAGGGAACTACTTTCTACTGGGTATTAGAAAGAACAGCCTGAGTGACATCACACGTAGTAACATCCAAACTGTAATGCTTTGCAAAAGTGTTTATTGAACTCCAGTTCATCGTAGCACAAATGTCTGCAACTGGTACACCCTTAAACAGTGACTACGAAATGGTCAAGCCCCGAGTAGAGTGAGCGTGCGCTCCAGAGTGCACCTGTTAACCTTTGCTACTGTACGCCCTTTTAATGGCCTTAGTCACCCAATGTGAGAGGTGTTGTTTTGACAGGGCCTTTCCGGTAGCAGGTGCTGCAAAGCACACAAACAGTTGGTTTGTTTTTCTCCATTTGGCTGTTCTCTGCATGTAAGTACGTAAAGCTCTCACAAGGCAGAGAGCCTTCAGCCTTTCCTGTTCTTGAGTGAGGACAGGAGCAGGTGGAAAAGAGGAGAGTTCAAAGTCCAGACTCTTATGGTTTAAAGTCAATACCTTGGGGGTATATGCGGGGTTAGGCCTTAGGGTGGCCTTTGACCCGTCAGGGGTGAATCTGGTACACATTGGATGTACAGACAATGCATGGAGGTCACCCACGCATTTCGCCGAGCAAATTGCCAAGAGTAGAGTGGTTTTATAAGATAACAAATCTATCTTAACCTCACTCAGTGGCTCAAATGGAGGATCACAGAGATCTTCCAAGACTAGGCTAAGATCCCAACCAGGGGTCATGATCCTGCTGGGTGGTTTCATCCTTAGCACGCCCTTCATAAATCTTATTATGATTGGATACGCACCAGGTGTCCTGTGTCCCCAGCCTTCGTGACAGCCTGAAATTACTGATAGGAAGACTTTAACCCTAGGATGCATGAACGACCAATACCTACATTCTTCCATGAGTGGGATCAAAAATGACCCCAATTAGAATCAATGTGTTTTTACAATGAATTTAAATGATGTCTTTAATTTTGGTCAAAGGCGATTATATTTATTATATTTGGGTCAACAAAAGACTAATTTTACATTTAACATGCTTATTCATAACTTTTTATATCATTTTTTTCACACGAAATAACATCAAACATCTTCAAAAATTATTGCTAGAATGTCCATCTGTCTGAAGGACAAAAAAGAGAATGAACATACAACCAGAACACTGTACACTCACATGTGCCCACACAAACATCTTTTCTCTATTCACTGTGTGCAGTTGTCACAAACTTTTTGCTTTTGGCTGTGACCATTGCACACTGGGGTACTGCATTTTCTGCACCAATTGGTGGCTTTGCGGTCTTTGTTTCTTGGACACATCTGGCACCTCTTTCTCTCCTGTTGGCCCTCTGTGCCTCTCTCCTGTTACTTGTTTACAACTTTTGTCACTCCACATCTTCCAATTGCTTCAGTGATGTCGGTTGGTAGGTTCAGGGTACCTTGGGTTGTGCAGAAAACTCCCAAAGAGCACACACACTGATACATTTCAGTTCTTCTCACTTCGTGCAAGAATGGTCACTCCAATGAAGGCCATGAGCTCCTGTTTGCTTAGATTTTTCCACTCTTTTCCTCTGCTTATTGCGACTCTTCTTCCCTCCATGTTTGTTCATGTCAACATCTCTTCTAATATACTATCCATCCATCCATTATCTTTTACCCGCTTCTTTCATTTTTGGGTCACGGGGGTCGCCGGTGCCCATGTCCAGCAATCACTGTGCGTGGGGCAGTGTACACACTGGACGGGTTGCAAGTCCATCACAGGGCCACAAAGAGACAAACAACCATTCATTCTCTCACTCACACCTAGGGTCAATTTAGAGTTACCAATCAGCCTAACATGCATGTTTTTGATCTGTGGGAGGAGACCAGAGTACCTGGAGGGAACCCACGCATGCACAGAGAGAACATGCAAACTCCACCCAGAAAGGCCCACAGATTTGAACCAGGGACCTGCTCACTGAGAGGCAGCAGCTCTACCAGTTGCACCACCGTGCTACCCTTCTAATATACTATCAGTGATAAACAGCTTTCATGCATCTATTGGAGAGATGGTGCTAAACCCAGGTGCAGGCCCTGACTGACTTCTCAGTAAATTGTGGCTTGGTGTTAAAAGAGGCATACAGATTTTTAAAATAATTTATATATAAAATCATATATATAATAATATAGAATAGGTTGCCTAACAGGTTTGCATTTGTTACAAGGAATTATGAATACAGTGAGTCTCTACACAACAAATGCAGTGATATCAGCTGGCTTACTAAACTAGTGTAATGTTAGCTAGCTTAAGTACTAACATTATGTTGTAGTTAGCTAAGAGTGTCTACTTACTTAGCACTTTGAGATTTTTTATTAATGAAAAGTGCATTATAAATGGAATTCATTATTATTATTATTATTATTATTATTATTATTATTATTATTATTATTATTATTATTATTATTATTACTTTGTTGACCAACATGATATTCTATCACAGTAAAGTCATGGAGTTGGTAAATGCAGATAATACATGTATGCTGCTGTGTCAAACTGACCTCCTAGTGGTGAGACTGCATGTCTCAGATGTGTAAATGAGACAGAAAATGTATCTTGACAGTCACAGTTGGTAAGAATCAAAGGTTCCCAAAGAAAACCCTTGAGATTCTATAGGAAATGCTTGGGGTCATTTTTGACCCCACTCATGAAAAACTGGGGTAGTGACACAAAAACTGCAATTTCTGAAAATGTATAAAAACATTTAAAAAAATTCAAATGGCTTGAAGTCACAAACATGTTTTATGAGGAATACCTGGAATATGGAAGAGTAAAAACTTTTAATTTCAGAGTTTTTGAAGAATAACAACCCTGGGGTCATTTTTGACCCCACTTATGCATCTAAGGGTTAATCATTGAGAAAGAACAACCTTTTTCCAGTAAATCCTGAAGGAAAGTCAGGAGCTGAGCCAGGTTGCATGAGTAAGAAATAATATTTCTCTCTGTGCACCAAGCTTCAAAAATACGCCACTTCTGTGTGTAGAGAGACTATGTTGACCTAGCACGGGCATTTTGGATGGTTTTCACCACATTTTCCGGCAGGCCTGATGCCATCAGCTTGTTCTTTTCTGCCAACAAGCTGAAATATTTAACAGTTCTCAGCCTAAGCGACGAGACTGCTTTTTCTGGTGACATAGTTTGACCCTGAAGAAGAGCAGTTGACGTGTCCAGTTCCCCTCCAAGGACCCTGGAGGCTGTGATCCCTAGGGGTCAACCAAGTTGGAGAGAAGGCCCCGGTGTGCTACCAGGCTACTCTGACCGAGAGCGATCGAGGGCAGATGCAACCTGTCGTCCTTATTAGACGAAAGTTGAGCAGAATGTCTGTTCTTTCTCTCCTTGTTTCGGGTCATGGGACTGAAGAGCTGTGAGTTTTGTAAACAAGCAGATCTCCTGACCCCAATTTGTTTCCTGGATGGGTCTAGTTTACTGGTCCTCAGCCTTAACGAAGCGTTGGATCCAGACAAATTGCCCTGGGTTTGTGTTTCACCCGTTGGGGGAATATTGTTTAAAAGTAGAACTGAACCAGCACAGTGAGAAAAGTCACGTGCTGCCAGGACACTGCTTGAACATTGCATGTCGCCCATTAATGATAAGGGAACAGCTGCAACGTGAAAACGTGGAGATGGTTCTTCGTGGTTGACGGGCTTTAAATTGTTTGGTGATAGAGAGCCTAGTTCCCTTCAAATAACAGGAAGAGGAATCTGATTCAGCTCTGATTTGTTTATACATACAGCAGTTTGAACACAAATGCCTTTGTGAACGTGTGAAGCTGGTGTTTGCCTGAGGGCTTCTGACATTGTCTCCCCGTTGTTAGATTCTGCCGGGGCACCTCCCTAATGTGCGGACATGTCACGTGTTTGCTTGGTTAGTGTATTGACCGCCCCGTCATTCACAATGGAGCGGGGGCTTGAGCACGTGACCCCCCTCACCTGTCTCCGTGAGGGGCCTGCTTGCAGACGTCTCTGTGCTTGTCCACTGCAAACGAAGCAGAGGCACCTTGCCGGGGCTCATTGATTATTCTAACACCCCGTGAGCCGCGAGGGAGGGGGGAGCAGCCCCCTCCCTTTATGAAGGCTGGTAGGCCAGAGGGACCTGTTCTGCTGAAGTTAAGTTGTGTTTGTTGTTGTGTTTTTTTTTGAGTCAATAAAACAGAGAGGGCCTGTTTTATGAGCTTTATTCGTACATATGTGCGACGACATATGTGAATTTATGTCACTCACAGCAGGAACAACATGATTTGTGCATGTAACATAGTCACCAGCTTTTTGTACGTGCTACAAATAAAGTCTGGACATAAAGGGATCATTTCCGATACCGAGTGGGCGGGTGATCATGTAAAGTCAAGATGTGAACCTGGTTCATCAGGCACGCTTTTGTCTAACGTCCCGGTTAGCCGAGGAGGCCCGGTTTTGTCTGGTTGCCTGGCGGGAGACGAACCTGTTCTGCTCCTTGCGTGTTCAGTGCGAGGTGGGCCGGCAATTGTCTTTGCCGGGGCTCGTCCTCGTACGGCGACCGTTTTTGCGGTGGGACACGTGTTGCCGAGCGGTGTCGAGACTGCGCAGGTCTGCTTCTAGCAGATTCCCTGGGGGGGCGAAGCTTCTCCTGGGAATGCCCACCCGGAGAGCCTCAGCCTGTTTGCACCTTTGGTCCAGCTTGGTCTGTATCCGATCCAAAGCTTTCCCAAATAATCGCGTCGGCTCTATCGAGTGGTGGAGAAAAGGCACCTTTTGTCCCTCGGGGAGATCCGTTAAAGTCATCCACAGATGGCGTATCGTGATGACCACTTCCGCCATGCCTCTGCCTTGAGCAACAGCGGCTGTTCCCATCATGCGGAGCACGAAGTCTGTTGCCCTGCGGGCTTCATCCAGCAAGTCAACGGCAGCTTGCTTGTCCGTCGTTACCTGGAGCTGTTGCAGTTTTTCAGCCAGGTAAGCCTACATCAATGCGGACGCGTTCATGGCGCATGCCGCGAACCCCTGAGCTCTGTAGCATTACTCAAGCAGAGAAGCTGAAGCTCGGCAAGCCTTACTGGGAAGAATAGGTTTTGTCTTGGATGACTTTGGAGCCAGGTGAGACGCCAGTGTGTCCTCAATTTGAGGCACATCGGCTATTCCTACCTGATCCATCCTGTCCACATCGAGGAACTGTGACAGAGGTAAGAGCATGGGGGCTCTGGGCTGAGGCCAGGTGCGAGTTAGTTCTGTAAGGAAGTCCGAGAACACGGGCATCCTTTGCTTCAGGGCGGCCTGCTGCTTTGAATAAAAATAGTTTCCTGCCAGCCTCGTGACCTATTGGCAAGGCGGAGGCTCCGGCCCTGGGATGTTCAGTGCGTCCGTTGCTCTGTGACACAGGTCGAACAGAGCAGGGATGGAAAAGTCAGTTTCCGGGAACACAGGTACTGGGGTCTGAGAGAGGTCTTCCTCTTGTTCCCCGTCTTCCACATCTGCGTCCTCCGTGGGAAATTCGCCTGAGGCTGAAATCGAGATCTCGTCCTCGTTCATCATGCCTCGAGTGTCGAATTCGACTGTTAAGTCCACCATAGGGGCCAGCACGTCAGGGCTGTCGCCCCATGCGGCTCGTGCGCTGTCGTCGAGCCATGTTCTCGAGCTCCGGCGTGGGAGTGAGGTGCTCGGTGGTGTATGGATTCACTGGCACTGCTGGGGCGCCCATGGCCTTGGCTACGAGCCCGGTGCCACAGCACTGCCTCCAGCATCTGGCTGCAGTGTGGGCAAAAGTCGGGCGTATCCAGCGCCATTTTTGCGTGTAACATCCCCAAGCAGACGGGACAGGCCTCGTGGGTGTCCGTCGCTGTGAGGGAGAAACTGCATCCACTAGGACAGGCGCGCAAAGTTGGGCTCGCCGTCCTGCTGGTTTTCTTTGAAAGTCTTGTCTTTCGCTTTCCTTTCTCCTGGAGGCATGTCCGAGATAAGGTGAGCGAGTCCTTCCAGAATCTTTTTTCTTTTGATTTGAGATGTCTCCTCCATCGCGTCGCTTTTGCTGGCTAGCCTCGCTACAAGTTAGCGAGGGTAGAGGCTGTGACGCAGTTAGCTCCGTCGAGCGAAGCAGTCTGTGGAGAGAGGAGAAGAAAAAAACTTTGGGATTAAGCTTTTGCTAGTCCAACAGTATGTAGGAATAATTCTCTGTACGCTCTGTGTAGGGAGCAAGCTCACCTCTAGTTGAGCGATGAAGCAACAGAGAAGTCCCGCGAAGAGAGGTAGTTCAGGTTTAAGCGAGGTGAATGGCAAATAAGAGAAAGATGGATGGCCGTCAGTCGCTTAAATACCCAGAAGGCGGGGCCTCTGGCGCGACGTTGACACCCTAGCCGTTAAGGCGTGAATGTATTCCTTCAGGTAATCGCGCGGGGGCGCAATTCCCATAGCATATGTTGCACAGAGAGAACCAAACTGAAAGGGAACTCTGCCTTGTGTGGCACTTACCAGTGTGATGCTTTATGTTCATTTCTGTTCTGAACTCCTCACCCAAATCATCAGAGTCATTCCACAAGGCAACAGTAATCAGTCACCTCCTCTCTGCATGAGTGACATCAAGCTGTATGCCAAAAATTAACAAGACATCGACTAACTAATTTATATCACTAAGATACACAGCAAAGAAAATGTTATATCATAAACAGTGTTGGGTGTAATGCGTTACTTAGTAACGCGTTACAGTAATGCCATTACATTTTTCAGTAACGTAGTAGTGTAATGCTAGCCTGGTTAAAACGAGACCCTGTCTTCACTTCGCTTCAGACTAGGGTCTGGGACCTCTCCATTTTAAAACGATTCTTGCTGGAGGCGTTGCCTCTGCTGAGGAACAAAACCATTGGATATTTTGAACAAGGAAAGCATTCTGCTCCCTCCCCTCAGAGCCACCCCCCGTGCTCTGGTGAACTTGACTGACAACTGCTCCGCCTCCAGCTTTTCTCTGGCTGCCGCGCTGGAAATCCTGTGTTTATATGTTAATAAAACGTTTTAATAAAATACAATAAAACCATGGATCGCTGGTCCAGCTCACCAGAAGACCAGAAAATCTGATGGGACTCGAGCAGCAACGCAAAACCCGAGTTTAATTCTCGTGACAACCTCAGCCATTTCCTCCTTGTTCATTTCAGCGGAGGGAGAGAAGGAGGAGGGCGCGAGCGATCACTTGACTTTTGGCCCAAAAAACAAAAGAAAACTCCAGATAAGGGATTAAGAAGGGGAAATTAATAAATTTGTGTCACATATAAAACAGTTCTGCATCGCTTTGCATCGCTTTGAATGAGAACATGCCGGTGCTCGCTGACTGCGCGCTGGCAGAGCCCTTTTATAGGGCTCTGCGCGCTGGGACAGGTGGGGGCGTGGGTTAGGGTCCAAAACTCCGTCCCTTCTGTTCTCTGATTGGTCCGAACAAAAATCTACCGGAGAAATGGTTGTTAATGAGAGAAGTCCCAGACTGTGCAGTGAAGGGAAATGAGAATTGAGCGGAGCTGTGCAGGAAGGCGAGGGCCAGGCTAGTGTAACGCACTACTTTGAAAATGCCTGTAATATATTACAGTTACTAACAAAACCTTACATTCGTTACTTGCGTTACAATCAGGACCTTTCGGAGAATAGTTTTATTTATTTATTTTATTTTACCTTTCGGAGAAGAGTTGTGGGACGAGGACGACGGAGCAGACCATAGACATTATATATAGATATCTATGGAGCAGACTGTCACGTGGGGAAAACAAAGACGTACGCGATGACGTCGGAACGTCATACGTCAACGTACATAGACATATAAAGGTACATAGACATACGGCGATGTCATTTTATGGATGGAAGTATTCATATTATTTTTCTTTTGTCACGAGAAAGGACAAGAACATTACAGTAGTGTGCAAGCTATGTCTGGGCCACAACAAGACACTGTCTACTGCTGCGAACTCGACGTCAAATCTTTACAAGCATTTACAAAGACAACACGCTAATGCTAAGCTAGCTGCTAAAGAGCCGCAGAGGGATGGTGCAAGTTTGATGCCACCACCGTTTAAGCAGGCTCGGCTTGAATTTCACCGCCAGGCAACCACTACAAAGGCTGAGGTAAACAAACTTGTAAACAAACATTTCAGATGTTTTATTTTTTATTTTGTTTTATTTTTTTAAAACATAAGTTTTACATTTTGAATGGCACGTTTACATATGCATTGTGCTTGTTATGTAGCACTGCTGTTTTACTTTTTCATCAAAAATGAGTGTCAAAAAGATCTCTAATATCATTATTGAAAGATAAAAATTAATACAGGTTAAATCTCAGGTATTAGAGTAATCCAAAAGTAATGTAACTAAGTTACTTTCAGAACTGAGTAACTAAGTAGTGTAATATGTTACTTTTAAAAAAGTAACTAGTAATGTGTAACTAATTACTTATTTTGGGTAACTACCCCAACACTGATCATAAAGACTGGATAAATGTGGTTGAACAATGTCTCAAGAGAGGCAAGCTGATCACAACTGAAGGGGTTGAACTACATATGTCCATGACAGCTACAAATACCTTGGAATCTCAGGCAAATGGGAATCATGACACAGCTGCAAGAAAATCAGTCACCATCAAGCACCTACAGAGAGTAAGGTCCTGAAGAGCCAGCTGAATGATAAAAAAACAAAGTCCTGCTCTGGTTAGACCAAGAGGATGTAAATAATTTAGGTACTTGAAATGCAGTTATGTACTGGTCTGCTTTTATTTATCACAGCTCTTGGTAAGAAAGTTTATGCTCAATAGTCCAGGTATCAAATCCGATCATTCTCAATCAGTTCATCTGGACAGTTTCTTTTTAGTAGAAACGTTTCACCCTCACTCCAGAGGGCTTCGTCAGTCAGAGTAGTCCCAGCACTGATGTTACCCCACCAAGTAAATAACTTAAGTGGACAAACCAGTTTGCTGTAGCCAAGATGGTTTCTGGAGGCTGTCCTGTCCCTCGTCGACTCCTCCCAGCAGTGGCGGCTGGTGATTTTTTTTTATGGGGGGGGCGCCATAAATTTTTTTAAAGCATGTGTAGAAGTATGCATAATTATGTTTGTATACTGTAAAGTAAGTTTGTTCATGTTTTTATTTGTATATATCAGGTGTATCCATTTGTATAACACTATCATTAATAAAACATGGTTCATCTTCACCTTGTTTGAGGCATCAGTGTGAAAAGAGAATGGGAGTGTTCTGCTTCCACTTTTCAATTTTTGGACAACTTCTATCATATTCTGTTATAATTATTTTAGTAATACAAGTTCATACTGTAAATAGAATTGTGAGGGTCCAGACTTAAATAAGGACAAAGGTGTTCAAAAATCCACCAAATAATTCAATTTAATAGTTCCAAAAATAAACTAACAAAGAATTAAATTTCAATGAAAAATAAATCAAAAGATAATAACAAATTTGGGCCCAACTTAAACAGGTCAACTGAAGTCTAACAAGGAGGAATGATTCCAGATTAGATTTTAAATAACTGATTTCTGGGGAAGAAAAATGATCTATTTTACTGTGATCCACCTGATGAGCTCCACCTATACTTAAGGCTGCAGTCAAGTACTCTTCGCTGGAGCATTGATGCCTACTCATGGTATTTA
>JBBPBX010004180.1:57624-78183 GCA_038048925.1 Garcialebias charrua | reverse complement strand
AGCAGTGATACAATCCTAAGGTCACTGAAACAGATCCCCTCAACACCTTTGTTGCACCTGTAAATTCTGTCCATAAAACTTATGAACAGAATTGGTGATAAAGGGAAACCTTGGCGTAGTCCAACTCTTATCGGGAACTAGCCTGACTTAGTGCCGGCAATGTGGACCAAGCTCTGACACCGGTCATACAGAAACCTAACTGCCAGTATCAAAAGGACTGGTAACCAATACTCTTGGAGTATCCCCGAGAGGCTGTTTTGTTTCAATATGTCATTGTATTTAGCTGAAATAACAATAAAACCTCTCTCACTCAGATTCTAATTGTACAGGGTTAGGGTTAGGGTTAACCCTAAACCTAACCCTAACCCACTAACCCTAACCCTAACCCAGGACCAACACAGAGCATTTCCCATCATCGGCAACCATTAACATATTTTTGTGGACTTTTACTAATGCCGTTTCAGTGGAATGGTGTTTTAGAAAACCAGACTGAAAGGGATCAGAGATCTGTAGCTGACAGAACCAGGATCTGAGTTGGATTTCTACAACTTTTTCAAGTACTGTAATTAGTAAATTACTTTGAAAAAATAAGAGAAAAGGCAGTTTAGTTATCGGACAGAAGTTAGAAAAGGAGCCAGAGTCAAGATTAGGTTTCTTTAAGAGAGGGGTCACTTCTGCTGTTTTAAAATATAATGGGACAAACCCTTAGTTCAGGAAGTTGTTATGGTAATCATCGCCAACACTGTTGAGTCAATACAGGTTAGAGTCTGAACAAGCAAAGAGCTGGGTAATATTTCCAATGAACAAGTAGAGAGTTTCATTTTGCCAACTAATGAGGTCAGGTCATTTAATGAAATCGGAACAAAAGAAGAAAATGGCAAAACACTGAGGCTCTTCAAGAAAGGTAGCAAAGCTACGAGATATATTTGATTTCAGGTCCATCAACTTCTTTATGAAAAAAACTGAGGAACATGTTACAGTCATTGTTTGAAGTTAATGAAGCATGGTGTGCTGGAGGAGATACAATACTGCTGATAGTATTAAATAACACTTTAGGATTGTTTTTGTTCTGGTGAAGGATATTGCTAAAATAAGATGACCTGGCATCACATTATGTCACATTGTTGATATTGTATGTATGTAGACTGTTGATTTTCTTTTTTTGCATAGTGTTGTTCTGTTTTTTCTGTTGACTTGTTGTTAACTCCTTTATTTCTCTTCACTCTTTGTTAGAAATCAGGTCTCTCTTGCAAATGAGTCCACGTGGCTCAACGAGACTAACCTGTATAAATAAAGGTTGAATGAATCACTAACTGCCTTGTTATAAGCTTCAAGGACCTCTTTAAAATATTCCCGGTGGGCAACCAAACCAGTCCTCTTCCACAGGCATTCTGTTTTCAGACAAGAGCGCCTGAGTTCTCGAGTTTGATTAGTTAACCAAGGTGAACAGGGGTAAACGGGCCCACAGCGGGTTCGTTAGGAGTAACACTGTCCAGAATAGCAAGGCAGTGATAATTAGGAGTCAGCCAGAAGCTCCACATCATCATCATCATACGGGTAATTGTATGCTGGAAAATGCAGGCGTAAAAGCCCCTTTGTTTCACCCCCCAAAACGGGGTCATATTGACCTCCAGATGCAAGAAAAGAGCCACTTGCATCATGAAAGACCCCACTCACCCAGCACACTCACTCTTTGCTCCACTCCCCTCAGGACGGAGGTTGAGGAGCATTAAATGTAGAACCACTAGACTGAGGAACAGCTTCTACCCTGAGGCTGTTAGACTCATGAATAAATAAATAATAAGAATAAACATTGCAAAATATCACATCATGCTGATCTGGTTTCTTGTTGCTGTGTTCATCTGTGACCATCTGCTCATACAGACTCGTGTTCGTGCTGCTGTTTATAATGATGTTTTTCTACTACATTAGGGCTTAGTGTATTACTAGCTGATGTTTTTCTTAGTTAATCCTAGGTGTTATTACTGTTTTTCTCTTGCATGTTGTTGGATGTAACTGGGACCCTGTGTATATAATCTCATTTCATCACATGTACCACATGTGGTGCAAATGACAATAAAGACTCTCTGACTCTGATAACAGTACAAAAAATGCTAGTCATATATGTTAAATACAGTTAGGAAAATGATAACTCTAAAACTGTTTGTTTGCATCATCCATCTGACAGCATGCATTGCATAGCACTTTGGTTGGTCTTGCTGCTGTTTTGAGTGCTTTATAAAAAAAGTGGTATGGTATGGTATGATATTGTATGTTATAGTACAGGGGTCACAAACCTTTATGAGACTAAGCTATTTCAGAGGGACTGAGTGACACAAAGGGCTACTTGTTTGATCCAAACAAATTTGCACGGCTCACTTTTAATTATAGTATTAATAATACAGTAATACATTTACAGACATGTGACTATATGACTGCCTAATCACATCAATCTGATCTGTATTATTAAAAACTCCCCACACTGATTACCAGTAAGGATTTAGCATGACAAATACATATGATCAATTATTATTGATAATCCTCAGTTTGAATCCCTTTTTAGGCTCTTCTGAGCGACTGTAAATTTTCTCTGGATGTCTCTTTGTCTGTGTCTCTGTGACAGATTGGAGACCTGTCCTGTGTGCCCCCCCTTGCCTTCACCCAAAAGCAAATTCCATTCCATTTCACTCCCATTGTTAAACAAAGTTGTTGGTGACATAAAACCCTCCCCTACTGATCCCAAAAGCATGTGTGATAACATAACACCCATAGGGGGAGGAATAGAGAAAAGCAGTGGGGGGAGATTCAGCATACCCACTCATGGGAGGAGTTAATTTCAGACTGCAGTAGCAGACTGGGGCTGTAGAGGGACTCAGAGAGCAAATCTGTGTAAGATGTCAGGTGCTCAAAACTCGTTTTACATCAAAAGTGAGGACCGTCACAGAAAATTGAGAGTAGCATCTATAAGGGTAGTAGAGCTTGTTTCCATTGAAAACAAAGTGAGGACCGAGAAAAAGTCCTCACTTCCCAAAAGGTCCTCACTCCGTTGGTTAAAAACTCATGATAGTCCTCAGTCCGTAGCAAAAACAGGAACACCAACACACACACCAACACACACACACACACACACACACACACAAACACAGTGAAAACAGTGGGGTGCTGCAGAGCTGCAGCAGGGAGACCATCTGTGTGAAACACTGTTTCAAACTCAGGACATTCCTGTGTGAGCTGAGCAGATATGTGACAGCCATGATGTTAAGCTGCTAAAAACTTTGGTGACTCTGATGTCTTGTTTCTTACAAGGCTGCACATGACGACGGTTTCAAGGTTAAACCAAAAATGATTATAACTCTCTCAGTTCTCAACAAAATATAAATGTCATATACAGTATGCCCTTTTCAAGGACTTTATTTAATCCTGTATTACCAAGTACTACTGGGCTGTGTTTTATTGTAGAAAACACCTGTGGGCCAAACCTGCCTCTGTACTGACACCACATAACATGCAGGTAATTTATGTAAGTCGCTCGGTGTACACAACGCAAAATCCTTTCCCACGTGGTTTATTCTGGAGGTGAAAAAGAATTATGCCATGAAGAATGGTAGAATGTGCCAGAAACATGTTGAGCATGTAATACATGGCTGTAATTCTAGCTCCCACACCAACTTAGTCATTTAAGCGCCGGAGATGGAAACACTTTACTGCCCCATACTTCAGTTTATTTTCCTACATTTATTTCCAGGAGCAGTCTAGTAAACAGCCTGCTGCTTCAGTGTCTATACTCGTGCCAAGAATGTACAGTAATGGTCCTGATATTGACTGTCGAAAAAAAAAGACACATTTCCAGGAGAATGAAAACTGTGCTGATGGATGTTGCCATTATGTTGTCGTTTTTAAATTTCTTTAGTGGATGGAGATTAAATATTTGCTCAACTCTACACAGCATAGATGATTTTTACCTAACACTTTTCAAACTAGTTTTTCAGTCAGTCAAAAAAGGAGTGGATTGTTCTCTCTTGGTTGGGAGTGAGGTGCTGCCTCAAATGGAGGAATTCAAGTTTGTTCATGAGCAAGGTTAATATGGAGCATAAGATCAACAAATAAATCAACGTGGCTTACGCAGTATTGCAGATACTGCGCTGGTCCTTTATGGTGAAGAGGGAGCTGAGCTGCATCACATTCCTACTCTCACCCATGGTGACAAATTTTGGGTAGTGGCCAGCAGATAGTCACGACCAGGGGTCTGCAACCTTTACGATCAAAAGAGCCATTTCTGCTCTTTCGTTCACTAAATTAAACGTGTCCAGAGCCGCAATACCTGCTACAATTGTTATTATCAACTGTAACAGTTATGGATGGATGGATGGAATAAAAATGGTAAATGGTAAATGGAGCTTATTTATATAGCGCCTTCCAGCCCCCTCTGAGGAGCCCCAAAGCGCTTTACAATACGAGCCATCTACCCATTCATACACACATTCATACACCGTTAGTGGTAGCCTGCCTTGTAGGGCGCTATCCAGACCTACCGGGAGCAACTCGGGGTTAAGTGTCTTGCCCAGGGACACAACGACACATGGTGGGCGGATGCGGGACTCGAACCTCCGACCTTCCGATTGGGGGTCGACTGCCATTACCACTGTGCCACGGCCGCCCCCTACGGCCGAATACAGTATTTTCTTTGAAATGAGCCGCTGCACCACCACATCGAGAGGAGCCAGTTGAGGAGGTTCAGGCATCTGGTAAGGATGCTCCATGCATGCCTTCCTGAGGAGACCCCAGGAAGTCCCAGGACACGCTGGAGAGACTATGTCTCTCGGTTGGCCTGGGAACACCATGGAATCCTCCGACTCCAGAACCAGTGGAAGATAATGGATGGATGGATGGATGGACTTTTTAAACAAGAGTAGCCCATTGCAGATCTAAAGCCCAACATAAGATAAGATAGAACTTTATTGATCTTGCAGGAAATAGTTTTTTGTTTTTAAGATAAGACAAATAGCATAGACAACATAGATAACATAGAGAGACTTTGTGGTAGTAAAACAAAAATTCAAGCTAAAATCATCTAAAAAAAGCTAAGTCTGGTCCTCTGGACATTCAAAAAACAAAACAAAACAAAGCAAAAAAAATTGTAGAAACGTTTCGTCTTTCGGACGAAAGACGAAATGTTTCTACAATTTTTTTGCTTTGTTTTGTTTTGTTTTTTGAATGTCCAGAGGACCAGACTTAGCTTTTTTAGATTTTTCTACCTGGATTATTGAGCATGCATCAGGGTATTTTCAATTAAAGGCCTAGCGTTCCTTGAAGGAATCCATATCCAGTGGTGGGATGTAACTAAGTACAAATACTTTGTTACTGTACAGTACTTAAGTACATTTTTCATGTATCTGTACTTTACTTAAAGGGGACCACAGATGCAAAATTCACTTTTTAATGTTTTTTTTACTCAACTTTGGGTATTTACTTCATAAAAAAACAGTCCTTGTGCCAAAAAAATGCACCCAGTGGTTTATTTACTCTAAGTAGATTTATTTATTTTTGATAAATACACCTGGATTCACACTTCCTGCAGTTATTGACGTCACAAGCCGTAGCCAATCACCTCAAACCTGAGTCCAGCCCCTCACCTAGCAACCCCTGGTTAGGCTCAACCCACTTCTGTATTAAACACATGACTGTTGTTTTTCATGATTTCATCTCATCTTTTGTTTATATGTTCTTAATTTCATGTGTACAGCACTTTGTTGCAGCTGTGGTTTTTTAAATGGCTTTATAAATAAAGTATAATTGTTATTTTTATGTTTTAGTTCAATTTTTAGTGTATTTGCGATCGCTCCCAACGCGCAGCCGGCAAAAATTAAACGAGCGGACTCCCGGCATAGGGACCGGCGGCAACGGGACACTGCTTCTGGCGGATGGAGCGGAGCTTCAATTGTACAGCCTCGTTGCAGCGTCCCAGCAGCCTCACAGCAGCGAGGACCTTCTCCTTATGGATTAATTTACGGGAGACACTTGGTGAACTTTGTGTTGTCTTGACTGGAACAGCGATAACTCCCAAAATCGCCGCGTGCAACGAGCGGAGCTGGCAAACACCGGAAGAGGAACAAGCTAACATTAGCATCGGATTCGGGAGGTCTAATGCTAAAAGGAGCAGCAAATTGCGGCGCGCTCAGACGGGTTTCGGTAAGTTATCTTAAGCTAGCACTAACAGTAAGTCAAATGAGTAATAAAAAAAGAGCTAATTTTAAAACAACAACACATTACAGATACTGGCTGTTACAGAGGGCGTAAACAGATCTTTGAAGGGCGTGGACTTCAGAACTTCTATCAGAAACCGGTCGTTCAAAACGAAAGTTAAAAATGGCAGAATTAAAAAGGGTATAATTGATTATCTAATAATTATTTTGTGCATTAAATTGAAGGAATAGGATCTGGATATCCCACAGAAATACCATAAAAATTTAAAAAATACATCTGAGGTCCCCTTTAAGTAGAATTAAATGTGGGTACTTTTACTTTTACTCCACTACATTTTACATGAAGTATCTGTACTTTCTACTACACTACATTTCTATAATGTGTTGAGTTACAAGTTACATTCACGTTGCAGCTTTTTGATTTGTAGTTAGTTTGAAAGTAACTGATGTCGAGAGAGTTGGTCCATTGAACCACTGCAAAGTGGACAGGTAACATTAGACCTGCCTTCAAGAAGAGCTGGACCAGTGATGTATATTCTAGTATAAACGTCATTGATCTGGGAGCACCCACAGCACCACTAACACACCCAAAATGGATTCCACCACAGAGATTCAGCCAGAAGATACACAACACCCATGGCCTTATTGAAAGACTATTGAAAGACTATTGAAAGACTGTTGAAAAACTGTTCAGTATAGCAGGACAGATTCTCTCTCCCAAAAGAGACAGACTGGACTCAAAAAAACGTTGAAAACCAACTTCTTCTGAACTTGAACAAGAAATCCTTGCTGTAATATTAAAATGTGTCAGTTCATGGGATGTTAGGAGACAAGAGATGTCTCTAGATGGCTCGACACTTGGGTCTATGTTTCGGAAATGTTGTCAGGAAGTTAAAATATTGTTTTATAGTATGTGTTGTGGGAGTGGTGGCGCAGAGGTTAAGAAGGTGCGCTTGTGATCGGAAGGTCGCCGGTTCAAGCCCCGGTACCGACAACATCAAAGATGTGGGTGGGATAAGTGAAGCGGTCACACTTGTCTCCACACTTGTCTCCACCCTCATCTGCCCCACTCTGGGCCCTTGAGCAAGGCCCTTAACCCACACCATCTGCTCCCCCGGGAACCCTAGATATCAGCTCTCTACTCCACACAGAGGGCTGTGGTTGCTCGGTGGTCTGTGGTTGTGTCAGGAAGGGCATCCGGCGTAAAAAACAACTGCCAAATCTTCGTGCGACTAGATCGCTGTGGTGACCCCTAACGCAGGGAAAAAAGCCGAAAGAAGAAAAAAAAAAAAAAAAAGTATGTGTTAAGAATGACTCTCAGCTACGACCACTCCACATTTTAGTTCAATGTGTGTAAAAACGGTTGCGGTTTTGTTTTTGTTTGCTTGGCTGTTATATCTGTTTGGAGACTGGCTCCAAATGTTAATGAGTTGTGGAGGAATTTGATTAAAATCCTTCTGGTGGCTCATGACATATTTTGCTAACACAACAAACAAACACACAAAAACTTCACTGTGTTTCCCCTTCATGTTACGGCAGGCTTCTTTGTGCGGCTGTAAGACAACTGACATGGCTCCCTACTTTGTGCTGTTAGAGAATCAATGCTTGATTTTAAATCCTATGTTCAAGAACTTCAATACTTTTATAGTTCTACCAAGCTTGCTGCTGGATGCGCACGTAATCTTTGAGTTTTCAGGCAACGCCGCATGAAAAGTCATCGAGCCACCGTCACGCCTCGAGAGAACCTCTGCAAACCATTGAAGCTCAACAGAATCCAGGTCAAACCACCTGAACCTGTTTCCCACAAGGAGACTGCCACGTGGCCCTTGAGCACGCAGACGAGTTCTCCGAGTGAACCCGTCTCAGAGGGACAAAAATAACAGCGGACATGTCTGCTGTGGTCGGATGAGTGTTCGGGAGAGAAGTGGACATTTGTTTCTACATTCCTGAGATGAGTATGATGATCCTGAGCCGGCTGTTGTGAAGAAAACATGCAAAACCCAGCCTCTATGATACAAGAGCGTCAGTAAAACATGGCCGACTCGTGTGTACGAAGATTTCATTCATAGTTTTTTGCTCCTCTTGTCTTTTATAAAACTAAAACGTACAACTTTTGAATTCAGTTTGCTCATCAGTCTCCTGTAAGTTTGATCTGATTTTTATTGCCCACTATCAAAGGTGATACAGTTTTGACTTGTGTCTTGTGTGCGTTCCTGTGTTTTTGTTGTTTTTAGCAAAATATCTCATGAACCACTGGATGGGTTTACTTTGGATACAACTCTCACAAAGTATTCGTTAGATAGACATAAACAATTACCGGTAGTTAACATTTAGCGTCAACCAGTGGTGATTTTAGCTTCTTTTTCAGGAGTGCTCAAGCACCCCTGAAAAATAAAGAAACCATCATTACGATTTTGTAAAGAAACTCAGTTCTCAAACCTTAGATTCATCAAAATATTAAATAAATTTGGAATAAATATGGAATAAATGGTAAAATATATGATTATTTTTTGTTGTTGCCTTGATGCCACCTGTCAATTTAACACAGTATAGGCTCGTTAGCAACTGACCAATCAGCAACCTCAATTTGTAACGAAGTGAAACGCCCCACACCTAAAGGAGCTGGGGGGTTAGGACGTGTGCTCTATTCACACAAGGAGAGCTGTTGGTCAGGCTACTTCTTGTTGTGCCATCAACTCTAAAATAGTTATTGAATCAAGTGTTACATATGCATGTAAACATATTTGTTTAGCAAGCGGTTAAAATACACCAGAATGCAGGAAATGGTATCTACTTTATTCAAAATTTTCTGGGGGAGGACCCCCAGACCCCTCCACCAGTTTGTCCACCCCCCCCCCCACACACACACACACACATTACAAATGCTTCTGATACCAATGGCCATTGAGTTGTTCAAGCCAAGATCCTTTGGTTATGTCAGCACTGAGGGCTAAGCACCCCTAAAGATCAGATTCTAGAATCGCCCCTGGCGGCAAACTAAATAAAAAATGGCTGCCACATCTTAACAACCACAGCAAATACAGAAATGTCAATCACTTGGTCCATTTAACAAAGATTGAGCTTAAATTTTGCGTTTTGGTAACTCAGAGTCATTTGCGAGTTGTACTCTGTGCACTTTTGCAACAAATGTTCGAGTCGACTCTGTTAGCAAAATATCTCACTGGACGGATTTGAATGAAACTCTCAATGGTAAATGGATGGTAAGTGGAGCTTATTTATATAGCGCTTTCCAGCCCCCTATGAGGGGCCCCAAAGCGCTTTACAATACCAACCATCCACCCATTCATACACACATTCACACACCGGTAGCGGCAGACTGCCATGCAAGGCGCTTTCCAGTCCTACCGGGAGCAACTCGGGTTAAGTGTCTTGCCCATGGACACAACGACACATGGTGTGGGGAACCGGGATTCGAACCTCCAACCTTCCGATCGGGGGACGACTGCCATTACCACTACGCCATGGCCGCTCAAAAGGTAAGAATTGAGTTTGTGTGTTTAACTGCTCAACTTTTGGTGTGAACCCAGTTCAAGATGGCCACCACAGCCAAACTTTGTAATGTCTAGACGTCAGCCTAAGAGTTGGTGCGGTAGTAGCTGAGCATCATCCCCAACATGAACTCACTGTGTGAGATCTTCCTTTAAATTTTGGCATTGACAGTTAGTGTCCACCCCTGTTTGTTTGTTAGCAAAATATTATTAGTTTTATTGCAGTTTTCAAGAAATACATGATACAGGGAGTCCTCGACTTACGAACGAGTTCCGGACCTAAGGACTATTCGTAACCCAATTTTGCCGTAAGTCGGAACTCAAAACACGTGCGTTCGTAAGTCCGGATTTTTGTACGTAAGTCGGAACTCAGAACACGTGACGTTCGTACACTGCGCCGCACGCCCGTTTAACGACATGAGAATCGACATGAGACTGAACAAGCGTACATACTGGTCCATAAACATGCACAGAACTTTATTTACAAACGGTTAGCTAACACATTAACCACATTACACCACACATTCATCTATAAACACAGCACGTACTAGCGTTCGGAGTGCGTTCGTAAGTCCTGGTTGTCGAAAGTTGAGGGCGACGTAACTCGAGGACTCCCTGTATACATTTACAACTGATTCCCTTTCAAATTTACCAACATAGAGGTAAAGCTCTGGTGTAGAGTCATGCTGTAAAGCCAGACCTCGCACTATCGCACACGTTTACGCAAAACATCGTTTACAAAGTTTGACGAAAAAGGCTGCAACTCTGGCTCTTCACAGACTTTGGCTCACAACTCAAGCGGCAAGCGATATGCATTCCTTCAAGGAAATAGTTTTTTTTTTTTAAACATATTCTGCAGGAAGATGTGCACAAATAAATTCAACATTTGTTTCCTTAGACACAGATCACAAGCCAGACTTTATCAGTGGAAGCAGCAGCCACATGGAGAGTTTGCAGCCAGAGCTGATCCCTTTATATGGAGCAGAAATTAAGTTTTTTTTTTCAGTCACGTGCCTCGTAGACAAGATTATTCAAATGTTTCGTCTGGCTGCCAAAGAGCTCTGCAGGAAAATAATAACAGCCCTGTGAGAACCGCTGTATCCCTGGCAGCGCAGCAGCTTGTAACCTCTGATAATTATATTGAGAGGCCAGCTGTAATGACAGCCTTCTGAAGCCACGGAGAGAAAAGACTTTCCTGCTAAAGCAGCTGTGGTCGAACGCTGCTTTCTGACACGCACACATGAGATAATGTTTTGTAGAGGCGTGCGGTTTACGAGTGGCTATATCAGCTTGGAAACGAGGGCCTGCGCCGCCCACTGGGCCTGCACGCTGCTGCCCTGTGGTCTGACTGGGACGAGAGGCCGCAGGGAAGTACAACAAACACCCTGTGTGCTTCTATTCTGTGATAAATCAACTTCCCTGCCACACGACGAGACACATAGAATGTTTAAAAATAACTATATAACTGAAGAGACAACACACACGCACAAATACTTCAGGTTGGACATGAAACAGAGTCTGAGTCAGAGTCTTTATTGTCATTTGCACCGCATGTAGTACACGTGATGAAATGAGATTATGTACACAGGGTCCCAGTTACATCCAACAACAAAATGTGAGAGAAAAACAGTAATAGCATCTAGGATATGAACTAAGAAAAACATCAACTAGTAATACACTAAGCCCTAGAGTAATAGAAAAACATCATTACAAACAGCAGCACGAACATGAGTCTTTATGAGCAGATGGTCACAGATGAACACAGCAACAAGAAAACAGATCAGCATCAGTATGATGTGATATTTCACAGTGATTATTCTAGTTATTTATTCATGAGTCTAACAGCCTCAGGGTAGAAGCTGTTCCTCAGTCTAGTGGTTCTACATTTGATGCTCCTCAACCTCCGTCCTGAGGGGAGTGGGGCAAAGAGTGTGTGTGCTGGGTGAGTGAGGTCTTTCATGATGCAGGTGGCTCTTTTCCTGCATCTGGAGGTGTAAATGTCTGTGATGGTGGGGAGACTGACTCCAACAGACTTCTGTGCAGCCTTCACCACTCTCTGTAGAGCTTTCTTTCTGCAGCTGTGCAGCCTCCATGCCACACGTTGATGCTGGAGCACAGGATGCTCTCCACTGCACACCTGTAGAAGGAGGTGAGGACTGGGCTGCTCAGACCAGCTCGTCTCAGCCGTCTGAGGAAGTAGAGTCTCTGATGACCTTTCTTGATCAGGCTGGTGGTGTTGTTGCTCCAGCTGAGGTTATCATTCAAGTGTACACCCAAGTATTTGTAGCTGGAGACCACTTCCACTGCAGATCCACCTATGTTCAGTGGGGTGGGTGTGTTTGTTCCTTCTGAAGTCCACAATCATCTCCTTTGTCTTCTTCACATTCATGTGAAGGTTATTCTCTTTGCACCAGCTCTCCAGGTGTTCCACCTCCTGCCTGTAGCTGGACTCATCATTGTTTGTGATGCATCCCACCACCGCTGTATCATCTGCAAACTTTACAATATGACAACCTGGATGGGTAGCTGCACAATCATATGTGAGCAGAGTGAACAGAAGGGGGCTCAACACACATCCTTGAGGAGAGCCAGTGCTGAGGGCAATGGTGGAGGAGGAGAAGTTGTGGATCCTCACTGACTGTGGTCTGTTTGTTAAAAAGTCTAGTACCCAGTTACAAACGGAGGGGCTTAGTCCAAGTGTGGATAGTTTGTCCATCAGAGTTTGGGGGATCATGGTGTTGAAGGCAGATGTGAAGTCCACAAAGAGCATACGGACGTAGGAGTCTTTCTGATCCAGGTGGGTGAGAGCAGTGTGGACCACGGAGGAGATGGCGTCCTCTGTTGATCGGTTCTCACGGTAAGCATACTGATGAGGGTCCTCGTTGATGTTGACGGTTGTTTTGATGTGGGTCATGACCAGTTTTTCGAAGCATTTTGCAACTACTGTATCGGGGTGAGGGCCACCGGTCTATAGTCATTCAGACCAGTCACTGTGGAGCTTTTTGGGACTGGGATGATGGTGGCGGTCTTCAGGCAGGTGGGAACTGTCTCCAGAGCAAGTGAGGTGTTGAAGATGTCAGCCAGCACCTCACAGAGCTGGTCCTCACATTCCAAACAGCAGTGAGTTGGAGCATTTACACCCTGCACAGGCCTGCTGCAGCTCTTTTGACTCCGCCCAGTTTCTTGTTTTATTGTTAAGAAAAATGTATCCTGAAAATTATTGATCGCCTGCATGTCTTGCCAGATTGTAAGATCATCTCATGTTGAGGAGTGAGTTGTTAATGCTATAAGCACCATCTCGAGGGATATTGTGAGAGTGTCACAGTGCACCGTGGATGACTCTCAGCTACTACCACATCAAGTTTTATGTCAACATCTGTAAAATCTACTGAGTTATAACCATTCTCAGTTGGCTATTATTAGCTGGCTGTAATAATACTTTCTGGAAAAATAAAACCCATCTAATGGTTCATGAGATACTGTACTGTGCTAAAAGAAACACGTGACTAATCCTAAATATGTTGTGCAATGAGTAGCGCATGTGGTGTGACTAAATTTCAGCAAAACATCTGTAAAATTGACCGAGTTACAAACATTTTTGTGTTTTCTAAGTTCAGATGGCTGTGGTGGCCATCTTGAATTGGACTGACTCCAAGCCAGGGGTCTGCAACCTGCGGCTCTGGAGCCACATGTGGCGCTTTGGTTCCTCTGCAGCGGCTCTTTCAAGCTTTGACCAAAACTGACACCAAACTGGATTTTATTGGTTGTTATATAAACTATAAAAAAGGACTAGTTTTAGCCGTTTTCCTCTTATTTCTTTTGCTGGAACATGTACAAGGAGAAAAAAACAATCATTTTTAACTTTATGCTTTATTTCTATAGGCCTACCGGTACTTAATTTGTCCACAATTTAAAAAAAAAAATACATAGGTCTGCATTGTTAATAGTTTTTTATTGATTAAATAAAACTACCACCACCCCCACACACAATGATATTTTCATTTTTCTTAAATTGTAAACATCTAAATTATTAGATTTTTTTTAGCTTTATAATGTCACCCCTAATGGCCACAAAAGCCCCCTCCAACAAACGTAAAGTAGCCCAAACCAGTTGATAACCATAGCAGGTTGTGGCGGCTCTGATCACTTTTAATTTAGTGAACAAAGGTGCAAAATGGCTCTTTTGATCGTAAAGGTTGCAGACCCCTGCTCCAAGTGATAAACAGTTGTAGAGACGCATGAGGCTAGCCTGTATAAAGAAAGGTTGAATGAATGAATGAATGAATGAATACAGTTAATATTTCCTGCAAGTTTTAATTAAAATCCATCCAGTGGTTCGTGAAATATTTTTGCTAACAGACAAACACGGTTAGTAATGACGAAGTTTTCCCACAAAGATCTTGTGCATTGTGTGGTGCTCACAGTATGTGTTAGGGATAACTCTCAGCTACTACCTGAGTTATATTTTGTGTTAAATCACTGTGGTAGGCACAGCAGACATGCAGACAGTCGCCTGTCTTCAGCTGCAGGCGGCTGGTGAAAATAACAGGTGAAGATGAATAGACTTCCTCCCCCAAAGGATCTGACTGGAGTGGTTGTGCACATAGATATCTTATATATAATGTCTATGGTTGTGCACATAGATATCTTATATATAATGTCTATGGTTGTGCACACTGCAGCAGCCACTGAAGCATGCCGGGTCAGAATCTCTCACCTTGTCAGGAAACATCTCAGCATGGTGCAGCAGTGTGAAAAATGACACAGCATGCCACACACAAAAAATGACACAATCCTGAAAGCCAACCAAGTGTAAAGTCAGATATTTGTGGAGATGGTTGGAAATCCAACATCTAAATCCACTAGACTCCCAGCATGGCTGCATTGTCCCTCCAGTGTTTCCACTTCTGCAGCTTCTTAAACCAGAACATCATCCCATCAGACATGAAGCTCCACATAAGAACTATTTATTTACCGAATGCAAACATTTGAGTTGAGTCATCACAATCAACGTTGTTTTGTTTCATCTCTCTCACCTGAAGACAGAGATGAACCTGACAGGCTGGAGTTGCTGGATGCTGCCATCCCAACCAGCCCGAGTCCCGTCACTCCCAGGTGGGCTCGGAGCAGCTCGTGCCCGGCGGTGCCTCCTCCATGCCCCCACTCCACCTCCGTTCTGTCTTCTGACGATCACCTCAGGATCTGCTGAGCTTCTCCTGGCTCGGCTCGGCTCGGTTCGTCGGTGCCGCGTGCACTGATGCAGCTGGCTGCTAGTGGGAAAACCAGACAGCCGCACGCGCTCCGTGGACCAGAATCACCGGAGTGTTGACGCACGCTGCTAGCGGCTACAACTTTGCATATTTTCACCGAGTTATGTGGCGTGACTGAATGGTTTTTTTGGTGATTTGGCGCCATCTGGTGGATTAATAATACAAATGCAACAGTGGAGCCAGGGTCCCAAAGTTTGTTTGTTTTTTAACTGTTGAACATTCATTCATTCATTCATTCATTCATTCATTCATTCATTCATTCATTCATTCATTCATGATTCAACCTTTATGTAGCGTCAGGTGGCCGAGTGGTGGAAACGCGCAGCAAAAACAGAACAGCGTTCCAAAAGTTGAAACATGCATCAAAATGAAAACAGCGCGCTGAAGCGACCTGCTACTAGAACATACAAAGGAACACATCTCTAATTACAATGAATGATACTGTAGACCAGTTTGTTGCATTTCTAATACATTTTTAAAGAAAAATAAACAATTTATTTTACTTTGACTTTTCTGTTTTATTCTTAGTGTTATCAAAGTTCCTCATGTTCCTCCTCAGCAACTTGTCTTAAAAGATATCCAAAACATTCTGGTGGTTTTGAGAGAAAGATCACGCTGAGAGACTGGAAGTAGTGGCTAACAAACTACTTGCAACATCAATTGTCTCTCATGGAATTAATGGAACAAATAACTACTGCTGTCGATCAAAAACAATATTGTATCAGTATTTTTGTTGATTTAAAAAAAGCATTTGATACTATTGATCACACCATTCTCCTTGAAAAATTGAACAAATATGGTATTAGAGGACCAGCATTACAGTGGGTATCTAGCTACTTGAAAGATAGGAAACAATTTGTACAAATAAATGATGTAAGATCTGACCTCTGTAATATCACATGTGGAGTTCCCCAAGGCTCTGTACTTGGACCAAAGCTATTTATTTTATATGTGAATGACTTGGTAAATGTGTCAGGACTCCTTAAATGTGTACTTTTTGCTGATGATACCACATTTTTCTGTTTAGGTGAAGTTCCCATTTGAACTGCCTTAACACTTCAAAAAGGACTTGCTCAAAAACTATATATGATGTAATCTTGCGTGTTTGTGTATTACAATTATGTTGTACTTATGATGTACGGTACGTTTGTGTATTACAGTTAGAAAAATTAAGTAGAGTTATTCATTTTATGAAGCAGTTTGTGTATTACAGTTAGAAAAATTAAGTAGAATTATTCATTTTTGTGATGAATTTGTGTATTACAATTAGGAAAATTAAGTAGAATTATTCATTTTGTGAACATCTTGATGTTGTGCCATCTTTTAGTTTGTGTATTTCAATTAGAAAAATTAAGTAGAATTAAGTAGAATTATTCATTTTATGATCTAGTTTGTGTATTACAGTTAGGAAAATTAATTAAAAAAAAAAATAGGAAAATTAAATAAAATTATAAAAAAATAAAAAAAATAAAAAATAATAATAAAAAAATTAGAATTAGAAAATTAATTAGAATTATGGGTGATGTAGTTTGTGTATTACAGTTAGAAATATTAAGTAGAATTATTCATTTTGTGATCTAGTTTATGTTTTACAGTCAGGAAAATTAAGTACAGTAGAATAATTCATTTTGTGATGTAGTTTGTGTATTACAGTTAGGAAAATAGGTAGAACTATTCATTCTGTGATGTTGCTCGAAAGTTATCATTGGTTGAACAAACTGTGAAATAGGGGCAGATATAATAAGATTTCATCTTCTTTCTGCTCCCTTCATTTTATCCTACTTGTAATCTTGTATCTGATGAAACTGTCTTGTATTGTTCTTTTAAAATGAATGAATAAACATCAAATCAAATCAAATCAAACACTAAAACTTTCTCACACATTATCACTCAACACAAAGTTTTTTCACTAAACTCTCGGTCATGTGCTCATACAGTTTGCACTACTTCTCATACTTGCACTAATGTCTGTATTACATCACTGCCTATAATCATAATACTGTTTACATTCTCTGTTTACATTTATTAATACTGTTTACTTTTATTACTACTGCTTACATGTAATTACTACTGTTTACATTTATTTACACTACTCTAATATCTACACCACTGCTGGTACATATACAGTGTGCTCTGAACGGTCTTATTTAGGGATGCCCAATGTGCCTTACTGCATATGCCACTTTTTGCCTCTATAACAACATCAACTACTACCTCATACATATACTGTGTACATTGACTCATACGCTGCTTTGCCACTTTGCAAATGTCAATGCTAGAAACCTTTAGTTTATTTTAGTTATACTTTTTATACTCTTTTTTTTGTGCTAGTATGCAAAAACTCAGGACAGTATTATGTTCATTAAATGTTTAATGTTTTAGTTTTAGAGTTGGTGTGGATTTTCATGCTCTTGCACCGCTATGCAAAAAAAAAAAAACTCAGGACAGTGTTAGTTTTACTATTTTATGCTTATGTCTATTATTATATGTTTCAGTGTTTCAATGTTTAGATGTTTACTGTTGCACCGAGGGACTGAGAGAAACGCAATTTCGGTCCTGTGTATGTCCTGTACAGTACATATTGCAGATCTGACAATAAAGTTGACTTTGACTTTGACTTTGATATAGAACAAATGTTGGAATTGATAAAGACAGAATTTGTCAAGATACAAACTTGGTTTAAAATAAATAAATTATCATTAAATCTAGAAAAAACTAATTACATGATATTCAGTAATAAAAAGAAAACTGTTGATGTTCCACTCAAAATTGAGGGTGTTGAGATTTGTAGAGTGAGTGAGGTGAAGTTTTTGGGTGTTATCATTGATGACAAACTGACATGGAAACAACACATAAATTCTGTAAGAATAAAAATAGCTAAATCGATTGCAGTACTGTACAAAGTCAGAGACCTATTGAATGATAAAGCTCTGTATTTGTTGTATAACACAATCATTGTTCCACACTTAATCTATTGTATTGATGTTTGGGGGAATGCGTGTAAAACAATCACAAAGCCTATTTTTGTATTACAGAAAAGAGCTGTAAGAATTATCACTAGAAAACATTACCGTCATCCATCAAGTACATTATTTTATCAACTGAAGTTATTGAAGTTCCATGATTTGGTAGACTATAATATTTTATCAGTTATGTATAGGGCTCAAAATAATGCATTACCTTTAAATATCCAAATGCATTTTGTTAAAAGACAAAGTTGTTATAATCTTAAGGGGACAGAGATGTTTGTAAAACCACAATTCAGAACTAGTTTGAAGGGACGTTCTACCTCAATCCAGGGAATTAGATTATGGAATGGCTTGGAGAATGTAGTTAAAAATGCCAAGTCAATGTTTACATTTAAGAAAATGATCAAAACAAATGTGTTAAAAAATATATATGAAATAGCGTAATGTGTATTGTATTAGTTAGAAAATTAGAAAGAGTTAGTCATTTTGTACTGTTGGTTGAAGATTATTATTGTTTAATCTGATTGTTGGAAAAAAGGGGCAGATATAATAAGATTTATTCTTCTTTCTGCTACCTTTCATTTTTTTATATTTTGTACATTATCATTTATGGGATTGTCTTGTATTGTTTCTTTTGTAAAAAAAAAATGAACACATTTAATAAACATAAACATAAACATGATGTAGTCCACATGTTTTACGCATTTTATTTAATTTATACTATTCTTCACATATTCAAAAATGACAGAAAATCTGCTAAAACTGTTCATAGTTCATTCAACCTTTATTTAGTCAGGTAAATCTTATTGAGCCTCGAGGGCTTATTTACGAAAGCGACCTGCTACAAACTAAATGAACATCAATGATACAAATACATTAAACTATAAACAAAACAAAAGAAAAAGTAAAAAGTAGCAAAAACATTATAACGTAGATGTACAAAAAAAAAATCAAAGACAGGAACATATCTGCATTGGTTTTTGCCAGGATTCCAACAAATAGTTGGTAATAATTTAAATAAAATTCAGTTTTATTTTAGATTTAGTCAAAGCCTGAAAGAGCCGCTGCAGAGGTACCAAAAGAGACTGCAGTAACGCCAGCACCCTCTTCGGAAATGGTAGTAATGCTAGCACTCCCCACAGCAAAATCGGGGGAGTGCTAGCATTACTACCATTTCCGAAGAGGGTGCTGGCGTTACTGCAGTCAAAAGAGCCACATGTGGCTCCAGACAGAGCCGCAGTTTGCAGACCCCTAGACATGATAAAAGCTCAAGATTCCTGTAAGTCAACACTCAGGGCAAATTTGATCTAATTGCTTCTACGTCATAGACTAACTCTCACGTGACTCCAGTGTTGCCAACTAAACGATAATTACCATGCTCACGCGGTCAGTACGAAATACCATAAAAATGTTTTTTAAAAGCTTAAATATGATAGCTTTGGTATTTCCGGTAGCTCTTTAGCACAAAGCGCATCTCCACACTGCTTCTGAGCGAGGAAGCGCCGCCTCAAAACGAAATTAATGAAAAATAGTTTCGCTTCAAAGCGAAAGTCCGACATTTCATTATTTCTTACCTGGCAACCGCACGACCCTCACGGCTCTGATCATGTGACCTCCTGTCCAGTGAGTAGTTTTGACAGTGCACCTGGACGTCGGTCAAATTGAAGTCCCGTTGCCATAGAAACCACGGGACGATGAGGTGAGTTTGGACGAATTAAAGTAGTTCTCGGACCGTCCGGACACCTGAGGCCTGTGTGTAGTCTGATACTGAATGTTGTGGTGTTCTCAGGCTGTGGAGGGACACTCTGGGTGTCTTCTTACTCTTCTGGGTCTGCGTGGAGTCTCTGAACTCATGCTCGTGGTTTTTCTGCCGAAAGTCTCAGCGCGTGAGCAGCCTGGACGGAGTGGACCCCGGCTCGCCTCTGTTCCTCACTCCTTACCTGGAGAAGGGCTTGATCGATGAAGGTGAAGCTGATGAAAACACCAGAGAGCTCCAAGCTGGCAGCACTGACCCACTCATAACAACAGGGACTCTGTTTCTCCTCCTCTCTGTGTGTCTTTTTTTCCAACATGGTGGATGTTTTGCTGTGCAGCCAGAAAGCTGAGCCTGGTGGGGAACCTGCCTGGAGCCAATGTGAAGAGTTATTCTGGGTACCTGACAGTCAACAAGCAGTACAACAGCAACCTCTTCTTCTGGTTCTTCCCTGCACTCATGGTAGGCTCAGCTTCTTCTTTACTGGAGGAAACCCTCACCGCTCAGCACTTTCACAGGATCATGGGTTTTCTTTGTGAAATCACTGCAGCACTCATCACTTTTTGTTCCCCATCCCTTTATTTTGTTGTTCCTGTATTTAATCAGCTCTTTTGTTTTTAGTGATACACAGTAGTTTTACTTTGTGACCAAACTTTTACTGGTTGTGTGTTAACCTTTTCAAAATAGGGTTTGTATTGAATTACTGTATTTAGATTAAAAGGGCATTACAGTACAATAACGTTTGCACTTATTCTCATCATTTCTAGAGATGGCTATGAAATGTTCTGCAAGTGATATTTAACGAATGTTCAATGCAATTAATCTAAGTTAATCTAGTAAATGTTATGAATTAAA
>JBBPBX010004180.1:30364-56247 GCA_038048925.1 Garcialebias charrua | reverse complement strand
TATATATATATATATATATATATATATATATATATATATATATATATATATATATATATATATATATATATATATATATATATATATATATATACATATACAGTATATATATACACTCATACACATTGTATATATAACAGTATAATGTAAATATTAGTGGTGCACTGATTTTATCGGCCCTGATTTCCTTAATTTTAGGAAATCGGAAATCGGCCGATACTTGCACGAGAAACTTACAGGTTTTTTTTTTGTTTTGTTTTTTTAACAACAATTGTCTGAACGTCATTTATATTTCAGAGCACTACCTCATGGCCAATTAAAACAAGTTTGTATTTTTTCTAGGATATTGTTCAAGGGTATTTTTTTCAACAAAATAATATTGGAAAATTGAAGGTGCATTATGACTTTATAACTCCTGACAGTGTCACTTGTAAAACAAAATCAGTATCGGCCAAGATCGGAATCGGCAGGTCAGACTTTTTAGAAATCGATGATCGGACAGAAAACTGCAGTCGGTGCACCCTTAATATATATATATATACACCTATTTTGTACTTCAAAAATGTATTTGATTCATCAGCACTTACTTCTCCCCATCCCCACCAGTAAAATGTGTAAATGGTAAGTATATAGTGACTATAACAGTTTGTTTGGGTTGTTGAAATTGTCTTTTTGCTCCTTTAGGGAAATCAAGCAGCAAAATAAATAAAATAAAAAATGCCAAGTCTGTCTCACTTTTACCATAACATACCACTTTATTTATAAAGCGCTAATAAACAGCAACAAGGCCAACCAAAGTGCCGTACAGCAAAACAAGCAAAGGACAAATGATAAAAATACATAGATTCAAATGGAAAAAGATAAGAACTAAATGACTAACTATAGAATAGACAAGTAAAAATCAACTTGCACAGTGTCAAAAGCCTGGGAATAAAAGTGAGTTTTCAAACGAGACTTAAAAGCAGTGAGAGTGGGAGCCTGTCTGATATGCAGTGGTCAGTCAGTCCACAGTCTTGGACCTGCAACAGAGACGACCTTGTCACCTCTGAGCTGAAAACAAGTGCCTGGACCCACCAAGAGCATCTGGTCTGCTGACCTCAGAGAGCGCTGTGGATGATCAGCGAGATAGGAAGGGGGAGAACTGTTCAGAGGTTTAAAAACAAACGGAAGTATTTTTAAATGAATTTGAAGGTGAAGCCAGTGCAGGGAGGCCAGAACTAGACTAATGTGCTATGTACCAGTTAAAAACCAGGCTGCAGCATTTTGAACCAGTTGTAAACGAGTAATGAGGGGTCTGACTGATTCCAAAAAGAAACACATTGCAGTAAAGCCTTGGTGTTATGAACTCATGTTTTACTGTCTCAAGGTTAGTTTGGGACAGAATGGGCTTCAATAGACAGTCCTGGAAAAAAAAACAGGATTTAACAACTGTATTTACACGACTGCTTAGTTTCATGGAAGGGTTCATTTTCACTCCCAGATTAGTGACAGCTTATTTCTCTAACGAGGCTAGAGAGGAAAGGTTTTTGTTTATAGAAAGTAAACAACTAAATGATGAAAAGAATTCCTGGGACTTAAAAAAAAAGATTTTTTTATTTTTTTTTACTTATGATCAATGCAGATAGATTTTGTTCAGGGGATGACCAGGAGAAAGAAAAAAAAAATACAAATGTATTGGTTGGAACCAAAGTTGCACTGATACTGTAGTAACATTCCCACATACAGCAAAAAGACAAGTCATTATGCTTCAGAATATCTTTTGACCTTTTTATTGTTTTTGTATCTGTAAAGCGTTATGATCCTGATGTCTGCAGTGTGAGGAGTCACATGTCATCACCTGACACACACTGAATGACTAACTTTATTGTGGAATTTCACTTTTAACCTAAAGAAGACGAAACTCTAGTCAACAAACTGTACATTTAAGTTAAAATAACACTACCTCATTTTGGGTTCAGTGTATTTGGATGAACAAATGTAATTTCTTTATATAATGTTTATTTTAATGATGTAAGAGGCAGCCAGTTTATGGAGATTAGGACAGAATCAATCTTTGATGTTTTTTTTGTTTGATCTCAGGCTGCACAAAACGTTAAGGCCTTATCTCAACATCTGTGCGGACAATAACACAAGTTACTGCTTGGACTGCAGAAAATCTAAAGTTGTGTTCTGCCTGCGAATAATGTTTTTGGTAAATCGAACAGGCCTGCTGGCCTTGGTGCTCACCTGGTTCAGATGAAGGTGAGGGCTGAAGAGAAAGTGATGAAAAGCTGGTTTTATCACGATTAATGTACCAGTAGTCATCATAGTATTACCTAATTATATTGCACGTTGTAAGTTTTTCTAATATCATGCAGCCCTAATCAATCCAGTCAACATCTCAGACTTTAAGCAACATTTAGATTCTTTTTTGTTTGTTTTTAGAGGGTTTTCTGTCATAAAATGAAATGCAACCACTGTAGATCAGATCCGGATCTTTTACTCTGAACTGATGAGAAATAATGAAGAGACCTCAGTCATCACCAGACCGCTGAGCAGTTTTCATGTGTCTAATTACATTTAGACTTAATAAAGTCGCTTGTCCATATTTTAAAAAATGCATTTCCTGATTTTTTTCATAAAAAAAGCAGCAATGAGAGTCTAGATTTGTCCCAGAACTGGAACATAGACATGTTTTGGTAAGGGCATATGAACATTTTCAGAGTTAAATACCTAAATGCAATTTTTTTATTTTTGCAAATATGACACAATTATTCATAAAAAGTTTATGAAACACTACACTTCACTGTATTTGGATGGCTGACATGTCTGAACCTGCGTGTGGGTAACAACAGCACACTGAAAGAGTTTATATATACAGGTAGTCCTCGACTTACGACAGAGTTCCGTTCCTACGCTGCGTCGTAACCCGAATTTCGACGTAAGTCGGAACATATGTAAATACTTCACTTTATACGTACAGTACTGTATTTTACCAAGCACTTAGCCTATCCTAACACAGTACTCTACATAATTATCAAAACACACATACATTTCAGAGCCATAATGAAGGCAAAAAAGAGTTAATAACCTACTGGAATGCTGGTGAAGCCTTTTCCTTCGTTCCTCTGTCCCTCCTCAGTATTCTCCATTCGTTTACGTCGTAAAACCGCCATCCATAAAACAGCTACTTTTCCACAGCTGCTGCCTGTCCAGCTTGCTCCACCAAGTTTTGTTTTGTTTTTTGAATGTCCAGAGGACCAGACTTGGCTTTTTTAGAGAGTACGGGGCAGTATTTCTCCGCCGCTACGTTTAGAACGTAAAACCGGAAACCGCGTAACTCGCCTTTTCAAAATAAATGTTTCAAATTGTTGTTTTTTTTGTTGTTGTTTTTTTATGGGAGATGCGTGTCGTAACCACGAAACGTCGTAAGTCGAGGCCGTCGTAAGTCGAGGACTACCTGTGTGTGTGTGTGTGTGTGTGTATGTGTGTATTATTATTATTATTTGTATTTGTATTTTTTTTATTTAACCCTTTTATTTAACCCAGGCAAATCCCATTGAGATCACAGATCTCTTTTGCAAGGGAGGCCTGGGCCTGAAGCAGCCTGACATGCATGTTGTTGGTCTATATATATCTTAGAGGTCATCATTCCAGAGGTACTAAAGCAAAAAACAAACAAATAATTTAAAAACTAGCATTCTTTGAAGAGAAGTTCATTGCTCGATGCCTCGCACGCCAAAGTTTTCCAGATGAATGTTGTGTTAGTGCTTTTAGCATGTATCGAGGATGACTCTCCTCTACTACCACAACAACTTGAGCCTTTAACCTAAAGCTCTTTGTGTGTGCTGACTTTTCATTGTTCAGCACCCTGATTCACAATAAAACCCAGGTTTACATGAATTTATAAACTTGTTCACCACTAGATGGCGCTGATGAGTGAACTTTATTTTTGTTGTGACCTGCAGGGAGCCCAGGATGAAGCTCCTGTCTTGCTCTGGCTGCAAGGCGGGCCGGGCGGTACCTCCATGTTCGGCCTGTTTGTGGAACACGGACCGTACGTTGTGTACAAGAACCTTACAGGTAGTGCTTTGGCACCGCAGCGGCAGACGGGGATCATGTTCTATAAATTTGGTTTGAGGATTGCTGTTCCTCTGTGTTTGCAGTCGGTATGAGGGACTTTGCGTGGACGAGCAGATACTCCGTTCTGTACATTGACAATCCGGTATGTATTTATTTTGTATTAAACCACCTGCAAATTAATAAAACTCATCTTTCCCTCAGTGTTGAACCAAGTTGTGAAATATTTGCCTCGTTTGTTTTAGGTTGGAACCGGCTTCAGCTTCACTAAAGATGACAAAGGTTTTGCTCAGAACCAGGATGATGTTGGCAGAGATCTCTACAGGTCGAACTCAGTAACAGTCTCTTCTCTCCACTTGTTCTTCTGGTGTTTAACTCTTCATCTTCTCTTGTTTCTTTCTCTTAAAGTGCTTTGACACAGTTCTTCCAGCTCTTTCCTGAGTATCAGTCCAATGAGTTTTATGCCACTGGAGAGGTAAGTTTTCCCTTTCAGGCCTTATATATCTGTATTGTTTTCACATTTCTATAAAACAAACAGATAAATCTCAGATTTGGCTTCATTCATGCACATGCCTTCAACCAGATGATGACGGATGATAAACTATTGTAAATGTGTCGTTGTCTCTTTGTGTCTGTGTAGTCGTATGCAGGCAAGTATGTTCCTGCTGTTTCCTACTACATCCACAAAAACAACCCCACTGCCAAAGTCAAGATCAATTTTAAAGGCATGGCTATTGGAGATGGACTCTGTGACCCTGAAGTGGTGCGTGTCTTGTGACCTTTACTTTCATTATGTCCTTTAAATAACAGCATTATTTTTTTTAACTTGTTTTTTATTTTATTCCAAGAGGCAGTGCACGTCACTGAGAGTACATGTGAGAACAGATCTGATGAGTTCATCAGTAGTACTGTGTTTGAGGATAATTTCAATTCAATTCAGTTTATTTATAAGGTGCCAAGTCACAACAGAAACATTCCTATAAAAAAAAAAATATATATAATAATAATAATGTCTTTGTCTGTCGTCTGTGTATGGGAAACATACACAGACGAAATCCGTCTCTGCATTTAACCCAACCACCACCAGGTGGTGCAGTGAGCAGCCAGAAAGCGCTCGGGGAGCTGGAGAATTAGGTGTGCACTCATATAATTTAACACTGTTTATCTGAGGAGCAGACTGCTTTGAGTTTAACTCCATCACAGAACTCTCATCTTGAGCAAGCATGAAGGCGACAGTGGAAAGGAAAAACTCCCTCATGAGGAAGAAACCTTTAGCAGAACCAGACTCAGGAAAAGCGGCCATCTGCTTTGACCGGCTGGGTTTGAGAGGAACAGATACACAATGGCAGGTTGAGAATCACATGTTAAGATAGAAATAGTATAAAATTAAAACTATTCAATTTTAACAATTCATTTAAAGAAATGAGGTCAATTTGTCCTCTAGTAGTCTATAGCAGCATAACAAGCCGACCCTAACTACAGGATTTATCAAAAATTACTTTCATATTGCTATTATATCTATATTGCATTATTATTATTATTTTTAGGTGTGTTTTTCTTTAAACATGGTTTGCACTGAAAAGGGAGTGGCTCTCAATCTCATTGTACTTGCGTATAATGACAATTAAGGCATTCTGATTCTGAAAATCTTAATCCCAGTCTTAAACTGGACAATGTGTCAGCCTCATGGACAGAAACTGGAAGTTGGTTCCACAAGAGAGGAGCCTGACAACTGAAATCCCATTCTGCTTTTGGAAACTCTAGGAACCACAAGTAAGCCTGCAGTCTGAGAGTGAAGTGCTCTGTTAGGAAAATATGGAACAATAAAATCTCTAATATAAGATGGAGCTAGGTTGTTGAGGGCTTTGTAGGTTAGAAATAAGCTTTTGAATTAAATTCTGGACTTGACAAGGAGCCAATGGAGAGAAGCTAAAACAGAAAAAAAGAAGTTTTTTAAAAATTATTATTATTTTATAAAATAATTTCTCATTTTTATCTATAGATTTTATGTTTTGACATAAAAGTTACAGCAAACATGAAGCAAGTGTTTTCATGGTTGAACAACTTCACTTATCGAGCTGTAATTTTCCTTGTGTGATACAGCAACATTTAAAAACTCCTGAACAGTCTAAGATCTAACAGTACTTCTTCCCCTCTTTACAAGTGTTTTTTTTTTTTTTTTACCGTCATGTTTTATTTAATATCAAAAGCTTGTCAAAAGTATCCAGTTATCTGGAGCATTTTTAGGTTGTGAGTTGAGAAACACAAAAGGTATTACTGCTTTTTATTTGAAGAGAAATCCGAGTTGGCCAAATCAGAATCAGCAGGTTAGAGTTTGCCGAAGTTGGAGATTGTTTAGAAAACTTCTACTTTTATTAATTTATTTTTATAATCATCACTTCTTTCACATTGTAAAAGTTGTAGCTTCGTTTATGAGGATTGTTTATTCACTGCTTGAATGTTTCCTCCCCACCAGATGCTGGGTGGTTATGGGGACTTCCTGTATCAGACAGGAATGGTAGATGAGCTCCAGAAGCAGTACGTGGACAAGCAGACGAGCCTCGCCGCTCAGCTCATCCAGCAGCAGAAGTGGGTGGAAGCTTATAAAGTAAGTCGGCTAACGACTGTGAGTCTGAAATAGGGGTTGAACGAGTACCGGTACATAATTTTTAAACTCCACATTAACATAATAATACTCGAGTAGAGCTCGAGTAGTTGATAATGTCATAGGATCTCAAGATGCAAAAAATAATTAACTAATTATAACCGAATTATTATTATTATTACAAAAAAAGACCAACAAAACATTGGGAGCATATACTTTGTATTATGTTCCTTTATCTTACAGCAAATAAGTCAGGAAACCCAAAACTGTTAGTTATTATTATTATTATTAAGCTGCAAAAGTGAAAAAAAAAAGTGCGGCACGTCAAAACTGAAACTAAAAACAGTGGGGCGGTTGACCACCCCGCACCACCGCCTGCGGTGCTGCGCATTAGGTTTAGTTTTAGAGATTAATATGTTAATATGTTTTTATAGGTTTAGAGATTCATATTTTTTGCCTTTTATTTGTGAAACAAAAGGTCAGAGGAGGCTGGTTCTGGTTCGGTCGATTGGACCCGGTGTTGCACCACATTCTGTGACCTGCAACAGTTCATGCAACACCGCCCCCTACGGTCACAATATACAGTGGTCACAGAATATGGTGTAACACCGGTTCGCAACGCGCTCCAAACAGGAAGTTGATTCATTTTCTGTTCTGTAACTGCGACGTGATGACGTCACTACGATACTCGACGTGAAAAAAAAAACTCGATAGAGGTCCAAGTAATCGATGTGTCGATTACTCGAGTAGTCTGTTAAAGCTCTGGTCTGAAACAATCAGAAACATTTTGAAGAATGTTTACGGATCTCATCGGAGGAGCTGTTGATTATTCCATCCTTATCAGAACTCTTACAAGCCGTTTACGCATTGGCCAGCCCTCAATGGCCCGGGGCTCCCCTGGGTGGCTCTGGGCCACCCGCGTTCATTACGCATTTGCCGCAAAGCCGCCTTGAAGTGGGTGGGCAGTTCTCTGGAAGTGGGTGGGGTGCTCTCTTCACGTGGGTGGAGTGTTCGTGTTTTAAGAGAGGAGACTCGGCAAAAAAAAAATTGTTAGCTGGATATATATATATTAGTGTTTCTGCGTTTAATTTTTGTTAATAACTGATCACAAATCAGCTTATGTTACAACGTAAATAACACGAAGCGCACACCCATTTCCGCCTTTCAGCGCGACCTGAATGTCATTAAACAGCATTAAACAATAACTAATATTGTCTAACTGTTGCGCGCAGCCAGGGTTTTAAAATATAACGAATAATCTCTAACTTTTACGTGCAGCTAAAATGTCAGGAGGAGTGATTGCTATATGAGCAAGTTGGACACCTGAAAATTCAGTCCGTCCGAATAGCACAACGAGTTAATGCGTTGTCGTTTTGACCGGGAGAAGTGGGTTCGCTTCCCGCCTGGGACAAAGTTATTTTACTTTTTTTTTTCTCTTTATTCACATTTTCTTTTAAATAAACAAACTCCTTTTTATTTAAAAGAAAATGTGAATAAAGAGAAAAAAAAAGTAAAATAACTTTGTCCCAGGCGGGAAGCGAACCCACTTCTCCCGGTCAAAACGACAACGCATTAACTCGTTGTGCTATTCGGACGGACTGAATTTTCAGGTGTCCAACTTGCTCATATAGCAATCACTCCTCCTGACATTTTAGCTGCACGTAAAAGTTAGAGATTATTCGTTATATTTTAAAACCCTGGCTGCGCGCAACAGTTAGACAATATTAGTTATTGTTTAATGCTGTTTAATGACATTCAGGTCGCGCTGAAAGGCGGAAATGGGTGTGCGCTTCGTGTTATTTACGTTGTAACATAAGCTGATTTGTGATCAGTTATTAACAAAAATCAAACGCAGAAACACTAATTCAGCTAACAATTGTTTTAGGGGTTTCTCGTTTCTGTAGTTAAATTTGAATGAAATTCAACCCTCGCGCTGAGGTTGTTTGAATGAGTCCCGCCCCTGCTGCAAACAACGAATCAAATGTGAGCAGTACATGACGTGAAACTAGCCCTGTCGGGCTCGGCTCGATGGAACCACGGTGAAGATGGTTCCAGAACAAGGGTGGATCCCGGGCGGAAAAGGTAAATGCGAAGACGCCGAACCCGGGTTAGAAGCTGGGAGAGCCGGGGAGGGCCGGCCAATGCGTAAACGGCTACAGTGAACTCGAGAGCATCTATGAACATTGCTCATTGTTCTTGGTGTCTCCCCGCTCTGCAGAATGTCTACGTCATTATGTGCTTATCTGTGTGAGGTGTTTTTTAATATTATAATTTTTTTTCTCAGGCAAGAAGAAAGATTTTAATAGGAATTGTTTCGCCTCCATTTCCTAATGTGTCTAATTTCATTACTTTTTGTGTGTCTAAGCAGATCTCACTTGTAAATGAGTCTTCGAGGCTCAATGTGACTTATCTGTCTAAATAAAGGTTGAATGAATGAATGAATGAAGATATCACATTTCGTTCTCCTTCCCCGCTGCAGGTTTTTGACTCTTTGCTGAACGGCGACATGTATCCATACCCCACCTTCTTCCAGAACGCAACAGGCTGCACCAACTACTTCAACTACTTGTTGTGTCAGGTAATCTGAGCGCCGAGGTGGCCTCTTGTCGTATAAAAACCTCTCAGCCTGAGCAGTGGTGCTCTCTCTGGATGCTCCCCCCAGGAACCGGAGGACCAGGAGTACTTCTCTCAGTTTGTGACGCTGCCTGCGGTGCGGCGAGCCATCCACGTAGGTAACCTGACGTTCCACAGTGGCGCCGAGGTGGAGAAGCACCTCCTGCAGGACGTCATGAAGAGCATCAAGCCGTGGCTGGGGGTGCTGATGGACAACTACAGGGTGAGAGGCGCACGTCTCTGGTAGGGCTGTAGTGATACAATAATCTCACGATATGATACGATACACGATATTCTGCTCACGATACGATATATACTGCAATATTCAGCAAGCGATACAATTCAATACAATACGCTTTTGCGATTTTCTGAAAGATTTTAGAGGGACAGAGTGAATTTGGTGACATTTTGTGACTTTTATAGACTTGGATTGAATTAATTTAACTGAAAACTGATTAAAAGCACCAACTACACAATACCTGGCTCTGGTTGGACATGGACACAGACTTAAAGTCGACAGCTGGACAAAATGAATCAAAAGAAGTGGTGAGAAAACGTGTTTCTTTTAATTGAAACAGTGAAAACTGTAAAACTAGTGGCTGGATGACCTAATCACTCTCCCGGCGAAGCAAGCAGTGAGTGAGCAGGGTGACAGTTGTGTGTTACAATACTTGCGGATGAATATCGATTTTTTTTTTAGGAAAGAAAAAATCGATATATATCGCAAAATCGATATTATTACACAGCCCTAGTCTCTGGCACGTCTGCGGGGGGAGACTTCCAGACGCCTAACGGTTGAGTTTGTGCAGGTGTTGATCTACAGCGGTCAGCTGGATGTGATTGTGGCCGCCCCTCTGACGGAGAGGTTCCTGCCCACCGTGAACTGGACCGGAGCGGACGAGTATAAAACAACCCCCCGCTTCCACTGGAAGGTTCAGCCCAGCGACACGGAGGTGGCAGGTTACGTCCGACAGACTGGAGAGTTTTACCAGGTGAGCACACGTCCAGGACCTTTAAAAACAACGAGCTCACGCTGAAGTCTTGAAGTATTTTTATCTGTCCACGTGCAACGCAGGTCATCATACGAGGAGGAGGACACATTCTGCCGTACGACCAGCCAGCAAGATCCTTCGATATGATCGACAGGTTCTTGTCGACACAAGGCTGGAAGTGAAAAAACGTCTGCGCTAAAATATTTCTGATTAAAACACCACCGCCTCACGACGAGCGTCGATTTAAAAGACTGATTGTCACAGCAAATGTAATCTTTTATGTTTTGTACATAAATTTGCAGTGTAATATATTATGTAATAAATGATTTTTGTTTTATTTAGTTTTTTTTTATTCAAGGAAATATTTGATTCAGGACTTTTATCTGAACCAACACAGGTGATTTACAATAAATGTTTCAGGGATTTTATTTTATTAATTTTTTTAGAATCAGCTTAAGGGACAAAATGTTGTATTCAGAAATACAAGGCTACAACTTTGGAATATTTTAATTGTGAAATTACTTGAAATAAAAATGGATTTCTGTATAAAGAGCTTTTATTTTAATCAGCTGACTTTGCAGACTTTTTGGGAGGTGTTAAGATTTAGTGATTTTAAAGCAGAGTAGTTTAGAGAATATCCACCAGGCGTCTCTGTGTTCCCCCCAAAATGAAAGCGGCCTGCAGAGGAACCTGGAAGATGATTTCATGCTCTTCTAAACAACTGTTGTTCATTTAACACGTTTTGAATGTTCTGCAATAAACGCTTGATTGAGTGAAGTTTGGTTCTGAAAATCATTAATTGTCTTTATTATCTGACCAAAGTATAAAAACTTAAAAGCTTTTATACTTCTTGTTGCTTACAAATTTATAAAACTGTTAAAAAGCAGGAGCAGTAGAATCTTTGATAAACATGGTTCCTAAAGATCTCTATTTCTGACTAAAAGTTCAGGCCAAACCACGTCCAGATACATTTTGAAGAAGTTACTACCGTTCTAAGACAAAATTAGAAAAGTGCATTTGAAAACATTCTAAGGACACGATGCAATCTTATTTGGACAATACTGATGATTAGCATTGTATAATCTGGTGTTGTGATTACCGGTACACCTAACTGTATGTAATACAATCACACAGGTGATTTACAATAAATGTTTCAGGGATTTTATCATCCCTGAAATTCAGAACTTTCTGAAACTTTAGCACTTTGAGATTTTTATTAATGAAAAGTGCATTATAAATTGAATTCATTATTATTATTATTATTATTACAATTTGAAGAGGATCTCTTGGATATTATGTGTAGTGCCCTGAAATGAATTTTGTATTGGAGCAGACGTGAGTAACTTAAGGCCCGAGGGCCAAAAGAGGCCCTTGGACATTCTCTATCAGGCCCCAAATATACTTACCGTAGTAAAAAAAAAAAATTCTTAAATAAAGATTGATTTAAAAAAGGTAATTTGTCAGTGAGACTTGAGGAAATATACACAAAACTAAAAAAAAAAACATTTAACATATACTGTAAGTTTGTTTTTCATAGTGCCACTAACATGTATAACACGTTAAACGTGCAATGCATTTTCACAAGAGCCAATTTACAGAAAATGTCTTATATTCCTAAAGGACTTTGGAAAGACTTGTTTTATAAAGGATATACTAACTATATACTGCAGTAAGAAAAACGTCTTCCAGATCAGGGGTTTCCAAACTTTTCCATGCCATGGCCCTCCCAAACAGCATTATGGCCGAGGGCCCCTCACAAGCCCACAAACTGCTACAAAATGTGTAAAGAAACATCAACTTCTAGAATGTTTTAACTTTTATTCACTATATTCAATTCATTATTACAGCTGCTGAGCATAAAACTTTATTAACTAACATGTTTTAAATATTGTATTATATTCCCACTGAGAAAAAAACAACAACTTTTTAACAAACAGCTGACCAGAAGAAAAAAACAAAGGAAATCTAACCTCTCCCCCAAGTGTGTTTATCTGGAAATGATAGATACAGATNATTTGTCAGTGAGACTTGAGGAAATGCAAATTAAACATCATACACAAAACTTAAAAAAAAAAACATTTAACATATACTGTAAGTTTGTTTTTCATAGTGCCACTAACATGTATAACACGTTAAACGTGCAATGCATTTTCACAAGAGCCAATTTACAGAAAATGTCTTATATTCCTAAAGGACTTTGGAAAGACTTGTTTTATAAAGGATATACTAACTATATACTGCAGTAAGAAAAACGTCTTCCAGATCAGGGGTTTCCAAACTTTTCCATGCCATGGCCCTCCCAAACAGCATTATGGCCGAGGGCCCCTCACAAGCCCACAAACTGCTACAAAATGTGTAAAGAAACATCAACTTCTAGAATGTTTTAACTTTTATTCACTATATTCAATTCATTATTACAGCTGCTGAGCATAAAACTTTATTAACTAACATGTTTTAAATATTGTATTATATTCCCACTGAGAAAAAAACAACAACTTTTTAACAAACAGCTGACCAGAAGAAAAAAACAAAGGAAATCTAACCTCTCCCCCAAGTGTGTTTATCTGGAAATGATAGATACAGATTGCACTAGTGGGCAATTTTCATTATTATTATTATTATTACTATATTTTTTTTATTTAGCTTTTTTTTATTTTTATCTTCTCTCCAGCAGCCTGGGGGCCCCCCAGGGGGCCACAGCCCCCACTTTGAAAAACACGGTTTGTAAAGACAATTTATTTTCCAATTCTCTATGCAGCTCGTTGATTGTTTTAAACGTCTTGATGTGGCCCTATGGGGAAAAAAATGTTGCCCACCTCTGGTTTAGAGGTTCTAATATTAATATAAAATTAAAAAGCAGGTTCCATACAGTAATACATGCAAATTTAAAGCTGTAAGCGTGTAAGAATAATTTTTAAATGTAACTTGTGTGTTTTATCAGATCTGTAAGAGTTGATCTCATCACTGTGGGCTGAATAAGTAAAAAATAAATAATAATTAGGATGTCAGTCCTTTTTCATGTGAATTCAACTCTGCATGTGTGTGCTGACATTAACTACCATGTCGTTCCATCAGGCATCAATCAAGCTGTCTAGACAGTTTAATAATTAATGAGTATTCTAAACCCTTAAAGCATCTAACTATTTAATGAGCAGTTATATTTCAAGGGCGAGGGTCGGGGGAAAAGATGTCGATCATATCACTTTAACGTCCTTTTTCTCACAAATAAAAACAAAGTGTGAAGAAAACCAGAAATCAAATCAAATAAACCACATTTTACGTTACCGAACAAGTGCTTTATTTTCATATCGTAATGTGACTGCAACAATATTAAATGTCTGTACAAATGCAAAAATAAAACAACGTAATTACAAACACGCAGACAAAAAAAATGTACAAAGTTATGCAGGCAACAATGGATTCATCAGTTCATTACACATCATTTTTAAGCACTGAAATGAGCTTCGACATCTTGACAAACAGACAAAAGGAACAAGTGCAGTGAAAACACGATTTACAAATGTACCACGCGTTTAAATTCCCTTCAAAAAGAAAGGTGGTTGCAATGCATGTACAGGGTTATAGAAATTAATGATGTTATGTACAATATTTATACTTTTTTAAACTTAAAATAGCACACATCCATACAAACAACCTTATGAATAAGAGAATTGTTCTCTGCCTCGCACGCGCACACACACACACTGTACTTCCATCTGACCTTACAGAGTAACAAATATTTTTATTTCTTTACAAAAAAGAATAAAAAAAAAAGAAAATAATTCAAATGTAAGTTTTAGGTCTACTTATTCCAGTTGCAGATATTTTCAGGTCGTTAACAAATTTCACATGCAAGAGGTTATTTTGGAACAAAGTCTAAAAAAGAGCAATTACAAATAAGGCGAGCTTCAGTTCAGAGGGATGGTCCAACGAAGCCCTTTCCAAATGGATTTCTCGGACTCGTCGTCATCGCACAAGCTGAACTATGTGATGACACAAAATCTACAAATGTGTCCAAAACGTTACGATGGAGGAGAAAAGATGGCGTGGCATCATTGTGATACAAGCCAGGCACCGGCTCTCCCAAAACGGAAAACACCGTTAGATTTTCTCGCTGGTGTGTGAAGACGAGGGATCACAGAGAATTACTCTGACCTTTATATGGCTATTTCCACCCTCTGGCGTGACAGAGGACAAAGTGCATGGACAGCTCTGTGATCGCTCCACCTGTCAGTGGAATAAAATTCACCCGTCCTGCTGCAAAACACAGTGCATCGTGGTCTTCATGCAATCGAACTGACATTCCTGGTCACAGAGGAAAAAGAAAAACAAGACAATCTGCGGTCAAAGCGAGAACGTGTTAAAGCTGGCGGAGCGACGGAAAACGTCAGGAATATGTTTATCTGAGACACGGAGGCGTTTTGGCTTTGTTTGTGACGGAGAAAACTAAAAAACAAACAGACATTGTTTTGGGAAAAACTAAAGGTAATTACCGTATTTTCCGGAATATAGGTCGCGGCATTTTATCATTTTTGCATGACCTGCGACCTATATTCAGGTGCGACCTATTTATGGCTTTTTATAAAATAAGCTGATTTGTAATCATTTATTAACAAAAATTAAACTGAGACACACTCTTACAATAATGTCAGCTAACAAATATATTTTTTTAGGTGTTTATCCTGCTAAAATTATTCATTTATTAAAGAAAAGTTCAGCTCAGACACATATTTGCTATAATTTTTATCAAACAATTAATTGTTTTTAAGTGTTAATCTTCTTAAAAGCCTTGCTGTGCGCTCCTGTGGAAGAGACATTTGCAGCAGAGCTAAACACGATTTTGACGTAGGTGCAACCTATATTCAGGTCAGGTGTGACCTATATATGGATTTTTCCAATTATTTGGTAATAATTGGACAATGCGACCTATATTCCAGAAAATACGGTATCATGGTTGCATAATTAGTAAGGCAACAAAAATTTGAAAACAGATTCAGGCACGCTGTGACGACTTGGAAAACAAGGAACGATCGCTCGAAACCCGCCAGTTCCTTAAAGGAATAAACGAAACACGTTCTCTCACTTTCTTCTTTCCTTTTTTTTTTTGCTCTGCAGAGAAAAGAAGTAACATAAATATACAATATTCACATGCAAAGCTGATTTCCTTTGGACTGTTTTATCCAAAGCGCAGAGCTAAATGCACTCAGAGGATAAAATAAGGCCTTTATGATTAAAGCTTTGTTGGTCCTGCAGAGCGGAGGAGCTCTCAGCCCCTGAGCTGCCTCATCAGTATCACAGTGTTCAGTTCTGAAACATCACGGTCTATGTCCTTGGCCATTCTGATCAACATGTGAGCGTACAGTAGAAAGGATGATCAATGCTTTGATATATTGCTACCATTGATCATACGGTATAATCGCTGTCTTGGAACCTACAATGAAAGCTTTTAAGGATAGTCACGACAGCGAGAGCATTAACAGTCATTTACGTTTTCAGGAAAACCAACATCTGCTTACAGACAATCTGCTTTTTATGACTAAGTACAGGGGGTCCCCGACTTACGAGCGAGTTCCGTTCCTACAACTATCTCGTAAGACGAAAATCTCGTACGCCGGAACACGAAACACGTGTTCTCGTAAGTCCGGATTTTCGGTCGTAAGTCGGAAAATTTATGCTAGCGCTACTACGAACACTCGATTTTCAACATAAACGTTCAAACTAGTTCATGAACATGCTCAGAAACTTGTTTACAAACGGTTAGCTAACACACTTTCATCTAAAAACACATAAAAGCGCTGTATGTTCTGTATGTTCTTTACAAATTTACTGCTCGTTAGTCAGCTCATAAGTCCGGAACCTCGTATATCAGGGCGCTCGTAAGTTGGGGACCCCCTGTATCTGTATGAAACACTCAGTTTCCTCATCTGACACTTTGAATTCTTATTTAGACGTTTCTCTGGTCATTTATTCCCTTTCCTCCTCTGATTTCACAGCCAACAGAGGAAGTCGCACGAACGCCGTGTGAGATTAGCAAACCTTGCTTTCTGCAAAATATAATCTTTTAAAAGTCGAACTGAAGACGTTAGCGAACAAACCTTAGAGCTATTATTTGTTAATAGGGTTGGTCTATAAAAATATACTGTAGCTACTGTATAAAGAGCAGCCTCGCAGGCCCTTGAGGTTTCTCCTGATGGAAACGGGGGCAGCGTGTGCAGCTGGTAACCCTCAGAAAGCAGGGCGAAGGCGGCGAGGGGGGAGGTCGTGGCTGCAGATCAAATGATCGTAGTCCCTAGTGAATGGGGTTAATGTCTGTGCGGCGGTTGGCCTGCCCGTGCACACTGCTGCCCCCTACGGTGGTGGTGGAGGTGGTGATGGTGTTGTGCTGAATGACCTGCTGCTGGGTGGGGCTCCCCGCTGGACTGCTCTCTGGACCTGAAAACACAACAGAAACATCATTCAGGATCAAAGTTCATGCTCAGTGATCCAGGTTTTAAAAAATCCAACAACGTCTCATCTGGATGTTTTTCTTCTTTTAATCCAAAGGACTTCATCAGAACTTTGATGTTTTGAACCACTTTGGCTATGGCTGCCTCAGAGGAGTCGACGGGGGAGAGCGAGGGCCCCAGAAACCATCTTATAACCAGCAAACTGGTTGGTCCATTATGTGAGTGCTGCTTGTGGGACTCCCGTTTGTTGGGGCTCCTTGGACTGATGAAGTCCTTTGGATGAAGGACGAAATGTCTCAAGATAATTAAAAAAAAGAAACCGTCCAGATGACCTGACTGAACTTTGTTGGATCCTTCAGAATATGACGTTTTGATCCTAGGAGTTCAAACCTGTGCAGATTTCACAACTTGGCCATCATGGTAAATATCAAAATAAAAACAAATCAAATGACACTGATACTGTATATAAAAGTGGGAAGTATATAATAAAGTAATAATAATAAAAGTAATAATAAATTAATACTAGTAATATTTAATGTAATGTGTGGAAGTAATAATAAAATAATATGGAAGGCTGGTCTGAACACCTTGTAACAGGTTCTTGCACGCGTTCCAAGTTATGTAATAAATGTTGACCGGCCTCAACCCCAAAACACTGATGTGAGCTTTTATAACAAATTTAGTCCCCCTCTCTCAGAGAAAGACAAGGAATCTGGTCATTTAAATACACAATTTGGTAACATTCATTTTCAGTTTGAATAATGACAATATGGCAAATATGAAATATGAATGAATAACCAATAGTATTATTTCTAAAGTGTAAATAATACAGGTAGTCAGAAGACTTTGAGAAGAGGCGTACAGTATTCAATTTGGACTAAGGTTTTAGCTCTAACGTTAAAATTTAGGTAGACTTTATAGGAGCCTTTATGGGCTCAATGGGATTAACCTGTATAAATAAAGGTTGAATGAAAAAAAAAGAAGTGATTATTCTTTTTTTTTTATATTATTAAAAAAGTACTTTTTTCACATGAAACGTTAAAACAAAAACACAAAACGAGCAACACAAAATGGAAAAGTGAATCAGTCACCTCATGTGGAACACACCTGATGGACGTCAGACACATTGAAGGTGACATCTGTCCACAAGCTAGACTCATCGATGAAAGTCCTTCCTGCCCAGCCGGGGCGGAGGCTTTCTGCTGCATAATAGAGCCATTCAGCAATTGGGGACGTGAGCCTTATTTTCCTGTGCTAACGCCACACAGGGAGGTTCCTTATCCTATATGCATGAGTCCATATCAACGGGGAGGGGAGGGTGGGGTTCTGATGTCATGTGAAGCTGAGCTGGAGTCCAAACGCCAAAGAGATTGTGGGCACTTGCAGAAGTTTGCCAATGTGCAGACGGTGTTGCCTTTTCTCACGTTGATCCTGCGCCGCCTCGGTGCACAGCGAGGCTGTCAGATGGAAAAACGAGTCTCTTAGGAGGTTCAGACGACCAACTCCCAGTCCGGGCCGGCAACCAGAGTGTACAACACCCACATGTGAAAGAAGTGAGTCCTGTCCTGAGCGTGGGAGCTGGACGCCAGCACATCAGAGCGAAGAGTCCTGGCAGCCGCTGGTTGCTCATTAGACGTATGTCTGCGGTGCTGGTGTGTGTGTGTTTGGTCAAAATCCCAGAAGTGTGTGTGTGCATTCATCTGTGTTTATGTTTTGAGCTACTCACTGAGGTAACCTTGGGACTCTTTCTGCATAGTGGTGATGGGGCAGTCCTTGTGAGTGAGCAGGAGCTGCTTGAGTTGGGTCACCTCATTCTTTAGCATGGTCACTTCGTTCTGAAACGAAAGAAAAACGCAACAGTTTAACTCTATTTCATAAGATCTTTAAGTGGTGTCGTTTTTCATCTTCAAAAACACATTTTTTTTTTCTTTTTTTTTTAAATTCATTTTACAATAATGAGTATAACAAATGACTTGCATAAAAGAGAAAAAAATATATATATAAAATGAAAAGTAGCAGATGAAGAATAATCTTATTTAATCTGCTCCTTATTTATCTAATTCAAACAAGTTATTTTATAATGACAAAACAGCAAATCATATAACCTTCTTTAAAGTGAAACTGATTATACATTCATTGATATTTATTTAACATTTCAATTTTGACCAACTTCTTAAAGATAGTGATTGATTTGGCCCCCTTAATTTCTGTTTTTAAATTATTCCATAATCCTATACCCTGAATTTGGGTAGTTCTTTCTTTTAGACTAGTTCGAAATAGTGGTTTTACAAATATATCTATTCCTTTGAGATTGTAGCAGCTAGAGCGTTTCACAAAATACGTTTGGACACGGATTGATGTTCAATGTGTATTTTTTTTAGCTCTGTACATGAGCAATACAGGTATTCCCCATCTTATGAGCGCTCTTACATACGAGGTTCCGGACTTACGAGCTGGCGAACAAGCAGTAAATTTGTAAAAAATATAGCACTTTTTTGTGTTTTTAGATGAAAGTGTGTTAGCTAACCGTTTGGAAACACGTTTCTGAGCATGTTTATGAAGTAGTATGAATGTTTTTGATGAAAAACGAGTGTTCGTAGTAGCGCTAGCATAAATGTTCCAACTTACGAGCGAAAATCCGGACTTACGAGAACACGTGTTTCATGTTCCGACGTACGAGATTTCGCCTTACGAGATACTCGGAGGAACGGAACTCGCTCGTAAGTCGGGGACCACCTGTAATATGTTGTAGCCCACTAAATCATAGAATTTCAACGAATTACTCTGTCTAAATAATTCATTCGATGGGTGATAGTGATGTTTTCTTGTTATAATTCTTGGGATTTTTTTCTGTAAAATAAAGATAGGGTTTGTGTTGCTTTTACATGCTTTACCCCATACATTAACACAGTAAATCAAATGTGGTACTATCAATGAGGTATACAATAGATATAATGCCTTGTCATTTAATAAGTATCGAACTCTGTAAAAAAACTGCTATTGTTTTGGATATTTTTGGTTTAAAGGTGCTATGTGTAACTTTCTGTAGAGCACAGAACTTAGAAATATTTTCAACAGGCAAAGCATTCTGATCCCTCCCCCTCAGAGCCATATATGGCTCTGCCCCCCTTGCTCTGCTGAAATTCAAATTCAAGCTCTGTTTTTATTGGCTGGTTACAAACTCTGTTTTTATTGGCTGGTTAACGGCGGGTCACTCTGTGTTTTTAGTGTTTTTATAAATGCTGATAGAGAAGCAAGGGGACTATAGTTTTTTTCAGAGATTACTTTGTCTAACATCAGTCTGTCAGTAGATAGTGACAGAGTGAAGAAATATGTTAAAAATATATTGTTAGAAAAGTTACAGACTGCACTACAAAGTTACATAGTGCAGCTTTAAACACATTTTACGTGTTGTTTCCATGAGAGATTCTCATCAAGTACGACACCCAAAAATTTAACCTCATTGACTTTGCGAATCTCTGATTCGTTTAGAGTCGCGGCGCATCACGTGGTTGTGTACCTGAAGCTGCATGTTGGTCTGAGTGAGCTCCTCTGCTTTCTTTTCTAAGGACATCACCCAGACTTTCCTCTTCTGTCTGCATCTCGTCGCAGCCGCTCTGTTTCGCTCTAGAAACTTGCGCCGCCGTTCGTCCGGGTCCTCGTCCACCACGCGCCTGCGTCGCCCCCCGCTGGGCGGCGGAGACTGCAGCGTCTGCGTGGGCTGCATCTGCTGGGTCGCAGGTGACATCTGAAACGTGCACACATCGGATCAGCGTCACTGACGAGACACTTTCCGACCACGCATGTTCTGCCACCTGTCTGCTGCCGCCGCCTTACTGCCCTCAAAGCATCCTGCCCGTAAACAACAACTGTACATTATCTCCTCCTGGCAACTTCCCCAAGAACAACATCTGCTTGTAACACGTGCCTCGGGAGTGGGGCTGCGTGCGTCAGGAGTGGGAGACTGAGTGAGTGACTGGGCTGATTCACCAGGCTTTGCCCACCTTGTTAAAGAGGTGTCAGGAGGTCGTTTTCCAACGCCCACTTCCACTCAGACTAACACCGCCAGACACAGTGAACAGGACCATTTCTAAAACTGTGCTTGCACTGACAGATCTTGACATTTACTTGGCACGGTTGAGTGTTTTCAGTCGTTAGATCATTACCGTTTTTACGAGAACCGTGGAAAAATACAAGCTGCGTTAGTGGTGGCTGTGCATACATGCAGTGTTGTTTTAATGCCTTCATAGCACAGCTGGAACATACAGTGAAATACTTTTTTTTAAAGTCCAACGGTCCTTCAATGATTGTGATTGCAAAGCGCCTCCCGTCATGCTCCTGTGAGCAATGCTTTAAAATAAAACCAAACCACATGCATTATTATCCAACACTGTCAGTTCACCCTTTAAAAAACTCCATCTGCACCTGGAGCAACCTGTGGCTACATAATTGCAGCTTATTAAAGCTAGATCAGGGGTCTGCGACCTTTATGATCAAAAGAGCCATTTCTGCCTCTTACAACACTAAACAAAATGTCTATGGAGCCGCACAACCTGCTAAAACTGTGATGATCAACTGGTGGCTCATGGCCCACTTCAAACATGTTGGAGGGGGAGGCCAGCCAGGTGTGATATTAGGAAACGAGGCTTTTTCCCTTTAATTTTTATTGTTTTCACATCGACTCACCATATTTCTTCCACCAGCAACTTGTCTTGAAGGTATTCCCCCCAAAATATTTGGTGGATTTGAGAAAAAGATCACCCTGTAAGACTGGAAGCGAGCTCAAAGAAGTCGCTAATAAACTACTAGCATGATGTAGTCAACACGTTTTACTGTGACCATCATTCACGTATTGGCAAAATTAATGACGTGGAAACTGCAAAAACTATTCTTGTTGTTGGCACAACAACCAATAAACTTCAGTTTTATGTCACTTTTGGTCAAAGCTTGAAAGAGCCAAAGAGCCACATGTGGCTCCGCAGCCGCAGGTTGCAGACCCCTGAGCTAGATGATGTGAAACAAAGTTTCCACAAGAGAGTCATGGTGTTTACCACTTTATGACCTCTATTTGACCCGGTGTCTGTGTGACAGACATGAACCAAACTTTAAATTATTATTTTTTTTAAATCAAGCAGCATGCCAGGAAACTGCTTGGCATCGTGGCTGCAGCTGGGAACATGTGTTTGTCCACTGCCTTGTGGATTTTAAGCATCATTTCAACAATACTTCAACATTAAACCGCTAATAGCAGACTTCTGAACTACTCAAAGCACTGCCTGGCTTTAGTCACGGTGGATTCTCTATGCAATAAAGATTTTAAGGTGCAGCGTAGTCAGTGTGTTATTGAGGAAAAGCCACACGTTTTTCCTTTGAGCTCTCTAAAAGGGTTTGGTTCTCACGGGAAGCATGCTCCACTCACCTGAGAAGCAGAGTGCATAGGAGCGTGCGGCGACGTCTGGTGGGGGTGTCCAGGTAGGAGGTGGGGATTGTGGGAATTGTGATGAAGAGTGTGTCCCTGCGGGTGGTGGTGGTGCGCTGCCTGGCCGTGGCCTTGGTTGTGATGGTGGTGTTCGTGGTGCTGGTACGTGTGGGGAGGAGCCTGCAGGTGCTGGTGCGGGTGCATGTGATGATGGCTGCCTTGCTCCTGCCGTGAAGACATCATGTCCATCATGTGACCCATGGAGTTCATGTTGCCGTTGGGAATGGAACCGGGGTGGTGTGAAAGTGCAGCCTTCAGCCTCTGCGCAGACACGAAACACAACTTTAAGCACGTTTCATCCAGCGTTTCACTCGTCCAGCATGCTGATTGAGGGTTAGAGAGCACACACGGACAACAACATGACAAACGGCTCCATAAATCCACGTCAAAAGAACAAATCAAAGCCACTTAGGCTGTCCTCTGTTTCTCCTTCACTCCTGTCATTCACGCTCTTCACCTTTCACGACTGCCATCACACCCGCCCCTCCTCTTCATATTCCTAAAAGCCTGTTTTTTTTAATGTGTGTGGCTGGTGAAGGTGTGAACCGTAGACTGTTGACCAGGCTGAAGGTATATTTGTTGCTCTAGCTGTGTGGTCTACTCAGCCGTGACTGAGCCGGTGTGTCTCTGAGCGGTCGTGACAGAGACCAGACAGCGGCTCACTGAAGGTGCACTTGTGTTCCTCGTGCATACCAAACACTTGTCTCCTCTTTTCTGTTTGTGTAGGCACCAAATGAGGACAAGGACGAAAGCAGCCATAACCTAGACATAAAAACATATTTACATGTTTATGGCTTTTAGCAGTTCTAAAATAGTTGTACTTATTGTTTGCATTTACCGTATTTTCCGACGTATAAGTCGCAGTTTTCTTGCATGGATTCGTCAGTCCTGCGACTTATACGCCGAAGCCACTTATATAAGTTTGTTCCATATTCATAACGCAATTTTTGACTGACGCTTTAAATTTCGAAGAACTGCAACAACGAGTCCTCCCGTGTGCGCTCACTTCACTCAGCTGGTGCAGGTGGAGGAACGCTGGAGAGCTAGCAGCTTTGGCCGCGATGGATGGATGGATGGATGATGGATGGATGGATGGATGATGGATGGATGGATGGATGGCACCCAGGTAAAATAAAGCCATTTTGACCATTAGATAAATGCATAATAAACACAACGGGTCAGCAGTGACGCATAATAAATGCAACTTATACGCCAAAGCAACATACTGTATTTTCCGCCTGATAACTCGCACCTTTCTATAAGTCGCTTTGTCCCATTACTGTTTTGGCAATAAATTGGAAAAATCCATAAACATGTTGCACATTTATTTAAGTCGCATCTATTATGCGTCACCGCTACGCGACGCGTCAGCGCATCATTTGCCCTGCTGAAAATGGCGGCCACAGAAGCATGCACGGAAGGACTTTTAACAAGATTAACACGGTAAAAACAATTGTTTGTCTGCTGAAAATTATAGCAAACATGTGTCTTAGCTTAACCGTTCCTTAATAAATTCACGTAATGGTCAAATCTGCTGGATTTAAATTGTTTCGCTTTGACGTCTTCCAAACGGTCGCGCTCGCTGCGAAAATAAATTATAAATAAATCCAATTTTAGCTCAAACAACTCCAACAGCTAACAGTTTGTAAATGACCACCAAGTAATTACTTTCTGTAAGTTTAAAGAAAATCTGCCGAGTGGTTTATGAGCTATTTGCTAAAATGTACACGGAAAAACAACAAAGCTAGCCACGACACATTTATGCCCATAAAACATCGAATTTTATCTCAAACAATTCCTACAGCTAATAGTTTGTAAATGACCACCAAATAATTACTTTCTGTAAGTTTAAAGAAAATCCGCCCTGTGGTTTATGAGCTATTTTGCTAACAAACACAGCTAACAGTATTTCATACCTCCACAGCAGGAGGCCGGGCAGCGACAGAGTCAGTCCGACCAGAGGACGCTGCCTTCGGACACATGAGGTGGGAACGGTCGGTGTACCCTATCGGACAAAAGTGGTACTGCACCATTTTTTGCCAAAATGAAAAACGGTCATATCTGAGCCAAAAATTGGTCTAAAAATATGGGGAAAAATCCATAAACAAGTCTCACCTCTCTATTAGTTGCAGGGCATGCAAATTAGGCAAAAAGGTGCAACTTATAGATCGGAAAATACAGTATATGTTTCTTTCCTCTTCATGATGCTTTTTTTGGACTGATGCGACTTATACTCAGAGCAACTTATATGCTGGAAAATACAGTAAATATTTATCCTTTCACTTTTAGCAAACATCTTACCAGCAGACTGTGCACCAAAAAAAGCATCACTCCAAGGATACTGTTGTGAATTCCACAAAGTTTTTATTCTCTTTCCTAGTGCTCTCTTTTCGCTCCCTTCCCCCCTTCACTTCAGCCAGCTGCTGTCAGTACGTCCACGGCTCCATATATTTTTTAACAACCTTCACATTCATGATTCCCATCGGGAATGGCATCCAGCTGGTCCAGCTCACAAAGCCAGGACATGACTAGAGCAAAAACATCAGCTCTGCACTCCTCGCTCGCACTGTCTATACGAGCGGAAAACTTGTTGCAGGCGGAGAAGAGGCACGGTAAAATAAATCATTTAAAATCACACGAGCCATGTGACTGCAAGGTTCCACTGGATTTACAAAAGGTATATTGTATATATTTGTAAAACAAAAAAACACATTTATAAGTTTGGTTTTCATTACCTTGTTTTCGGTGAACACAGTGTGATACAGCAAGCTGCACATGAAACCAGCCAAGTGAAATTATGACCTTGCCGAGCCTGTTTCAGCTGACTATGGTTTCTGTTTGTCATACCAAGAGATGCCAGACATTGTGACACAAGTACATTTCTGAAGCTTTAATGTTATTTTTTTACCTAATGAATGTTTATTTTAAACCTCTCACCTAGAAGAAAAAAAAATCCACTTTTTAATCACACCTAGTTATCTGCCTTCACCATAGCCTATTGTGCCAAGTCTCAAAAGCCACAGCCCTTCCTTTTTTTAACCAATAAGATGGGTGTTAACATACCACAACGCTAACAAGTAGCGGGTGTTCTCAGGCTCGCAACTGTCCACAACGTCCAGCATCTTCTAAGTCAGGGGTCACCAACGCGGGCACCCGGTCGCCCCCAAGGACCATTTGAGGTGCCCGCGGACCTGTTCTAAAACTAGCACAACTCACTACCTGTACTAAACTGCATTTCAAATTTCATTTTATTCAGTTGTTATTCTTTTTTTGTATTTATATATCTTTTAAAATGTCTATCTTAAAAATATGTTTTTAAAAACATGTTTATTATACGTTTTTTTCAATGTACACATTGTTATTTCCAAAGAGTTTATCGAACTGGTGCCCTTTGTATGACTCCGTACCCACGAAGTAGCTCTCAGTTTCAAAAAGGTTGGTGACCCCTGTTGTAAGTTATACTGAGACTCTATAAACCTCAACAAAAAGGTTGTCATTACTATTGAGAGGCAAAGTCACTTTCTGCATGGGTTTTACTTAGTAATTAGCTGGAGGAGTTATAAAAAAGAAAAAGCAACCAAAAGACTAGTTGATGCACAGCTGGAACAGACAATAGATAAAATCATAGCACCAAGTGCATCTTCTGTGTATTGCAGGATGCTTTCAAAGCCTGGAGGCTATCAATGAAT
>JBBPBX010004180.1:0-30257 GCA_038048925.1 Garcialebias charrua | reverse complement strand
TTTGATATTTACCATGATGGCCAAGTTGTGAAATCTGCACAGGTTTGAACTCCTAGGATCAAAACGTCATATTCTGAAGGATCCAACAAAGTTCAGTCAGGTCATCTGGACGGTTTCTTTTTTTTAATTATCTTGAGACATTTCGTCCTTCATCCAAAGGACTTCATCAGTCCAAGGAGCCCCAACAAACGGGAGTCCCACAAGCAGCACTCACATAATGGACCAACCAGTTTGCTGGTTATAAGATGGTTTCTGGGGCCCTCGCTCTCCCCCGTCGACTCCTCTGAGGCAGCCATAGCCAAAGTGGTTCAAAACATCAAAGTTCTGATGAAGTCCTTTGGATTAAAAGAAGAAAAACATCCAGATGAGACGTTGTTGGATTTTTTAAAACCTGGATCACTGAGCATGAACTTTGATCCTGAATGATGTTTCTGTTGTGTTTTCAGGTCCAGAGAGCAGTCCAGCGGGGAGCCCCACCCAGCAGCAGGTCATTCAGCACAACACCATCACCACCTCCACCACCACCGTAGGGGGCAGCAGTGTGCACGGGCAGGCCAACCGCCGCACAGACATTAACCCCATTCACTAGGGACTACGATCATTTGATCTGCAGCCACGACCTCCCCCCTCGCCGCCTTCGCCCTGCTTTCTGAGGGTTACCAGCTGCACACGCTGCCCCCGTTTCCATCAGGAGAAACCTCAAGGGCCTGCGAGGCTGCTCTTTATACAGTAGCTACAGTATATTTTTATAGACCAACCCTATTAACAAATAATAGCTCTAAGGTTTGTTCGCTAACGTCTTCAGTTCGACTTTTAAAAGATTATATTTTGCAGAAAGCAAGGTTTGCTAATCTCACACGGCGTTCGTGCGACTTCCTCTGTTGGCTGTGAAATCAGAGGAGGAAAGGGAATAAATGACCAGAGAAACGTCTAAATAAGAATTCAAAGTGTCAGATGAGGAAACTGAGTGTTTCATACAGATACAGGGGGTCCCCGACTTACGAGCGCCCTGATATACGAGGTTCCGGACTTACGAGCTCACTAACGAACAGTAAATTTGTAAAGAACGTACAGAAAATACAGCGCTTTTATGTGTTTTTAGATGAAAGTGTGTTAGCTAACCGTTTGGAAACAAGTTTCTGAGCATGTTTATGAACTAATATGAACGTTTATGTTGAAAAACGAGTGTTCGTAGTAGCGCTAGCATAAATTTTACGACTTACGACCGAAAATCCGGACTTACGAGAACACGTGTTTCGTGTTCCGACGTACGAGATTTTCGTCTTACGAGATAGTTGTAGGAACGGAACTCGCTCGTAAGTCGGGGACCCCCTGTACTTAGTCATAAAAAGCAGATTGTCTGTAAGCAGATGTTGGTTTTCCTGAAAACGTAAATGACTGTTAATGCTCTCGCTGTCGTGACTATCCTTAAAAGCTTTCATTGTAGGTTCCAAGACAGCGATTATACCGTATGATCAATGGTAGCAATATATCAAAGCATTGATCATCCTTTCTACTGTACGCTCACATGTTGATCAGAATGGCCAAGGACATAGACCGTGATGTTTCAGAACTGAACACTGTGATACTGATGAGGCAGCTCAGGGGCTGAGAGCTCCTCCGCTCTGCAGGACCAACAAAGCTTTAATCATAAAGGCCTTATTTTATCCTCTGAGTGCATTTAGCTCTGCGCTTTGGATAAAACAGTCCAAAGGAAATCAGCTTTGCATGTGAATATTGTATATTTATGTTACTTCTTTTCTCTGCAGAGCAAAAAAAAAAAGGAAAGAAGAAAGTGAGAGAACGTGTTTCGTTTATTCCTTTAAGGAACTGGCGGGTTTCGAGCGATCGTTCCTTGTTTTCCAAGTCGTCACAGCGTGCCTGAATCTGTTTTCAAATTTTTGTTGCCTTACTAATTATGCAACCATGATACCGTATTTTCTGGAATATAGGTCGCACCTGAATATAGGTCGCGTCAAAATGTGGACTGTGTTTAGCTCTGCTGCAAATGTCTGCCACAGGAGCGCACAGCAAGGCTTTTAAGAAGATTAACACTTAAAAACAATTATTTGTTTGATAAAAATTATAGCAAATATGTGTCTGAGCTGAACTTTTCTTTAATAAATGAATAATTTTAGCAGGATAAACACCTAAAAAATATATTTGTTAGCTGACATTATTGTAAGAGTGTGTCTCAGTTTAATTTTTGTTAATAAATGATTACAAATCAGCTTATTTTATAAAAAGCCATAAATAGGTCGCACCTGAATATAGGTCGCAGGTCATGCAAAAATGATAAAAAGCCGCGACCTATATTCCGGAAAATACGGTAATTACCTTTAGTTTTTCCCAAAACAATGTCTGTTTGTTTTTTAGTTTTCTCCGTCACAAACAAAGCCAAAACGCCTCCGTGTCTCAGATAAACATATTCCTGACGTTTTCCGTCGCTCCGCCAGCTTTAACACGTTCTCGCTTTGACCGCAGATTGTCTTGTTTTTCTTTTTCCTCTGTGACCAGGAATGTCAGTTCGATTGCATGAAGACCACGATGCACTGTGTTTTGCAGCAGGACGGGTGAATTTTATTCCACTGACAGGTGGAGCGATCACAGAGCTGTCCATGCACTTTGTCCTCTGTCACGCCAGAGGGTGGAAATAGCCATATAAAGGTCAGAGTAATTCTCTGTGATCCCTCGTCTTCACACACCAGCGAGAAAATCTAACGGTGTTTTCCGTTTTGGGAGAGCCGGTGCCTGGCTTGTATCACAATGATGCCACGCCATCTTTTCTCCTCCATCGTAACGTTTTGGACACATTTGTAGATTTTGTGTCATCACATAGTTCAGCTTGTGCGATGACGACGAGTCCGAGAAATCCATTTGGAAAGGGCTTCGTTGGACCATCCCTCTGAACTGAAGCTCGCCTTATTGGGGGCTGCCATTGCATGTAAATGCATGGAAGCCACCTATTGTTCTCCTGTCCGAACGTGTGTCTACATTGTCGTTCACCGTTAATGCGGCCCGAACCACAATGTCTACCCCCACAAAAGTTATATCAAAACGACCGGCTCGGCCCCCCGATGTGTGCTATTACTTTTATTGGCATTTCGACTTACCGTGGCAACGTAATTTGCGAACAAAGACGTAATGAATCTCCAAATCCAGGAACTAGTTGGTTACTGCCCACTTATTATTCTACACCAGAAAAAGTTATCTTTTTCAACTTTAATACGGCCCGAACCGTAACGTGCACCCCCACAAAAGTTATATCAAAACGACCGGCCCGACTCAGAGATGTGTGCTATTACTTTTCTAAGCAATCGGAGTTACCATGGCGAAATATTTTGCTAACAAAAATCGTAAATTTCCCATAGGAAATGAATGGGACCTTGAGTTTTCAGTGAAACTGAGTAACATAGGGCGCCATTTTGGTTCAATATACAAGGCAATATACAAGGCAGGTTCAATACACAAGCTAGTTAGGTGAGGCGGCCATTTTGACTCAAACTAGCTAATTAGGTGAGTCGGCCATTTTGAATCAAACATGCTAATTAGGTGTGTCGGCCATTTTGAATAAAACTAGTTAATTAGGTGAGTCTGCCATTTTGAATCAAACAAGATAATTAGGTGAGTTGGCCATTTTGAATCAAACTAGCTAATTAGGTGAGTCGGCCATTTTGAATCAAACTAGCTAATTAGGCGAGTCGGCCATTTTGAATCAAACAAGATAATTAGGTGAGTCGGCCATTTTGAATAAAACTAGCTAATTAGGTGAGTCGGCCATTTTGAATCAAACTAGCTAATTAGGTGAGTCGGCCATTTTGAATCAAACTGTCTAATTAGATGAGTCGGCCATTTTGAATCAAACTAGCTAATTAGGTGAGTCGGCCATTTTGAATCAAACTGTCTAATTAGGTGAGTCGGCCATTTTGAATCAAACTAGCTAATTAGGTGACTCGGCCATTTTGAATCAAACTAGCTAATTAGGTAAGGCGGCCATTTTGAATCAAACTAGCTAATTAGGTGAGTCGGCCATTTTGAATCAAACTAGCTAATTAGGTGAGTCAGCCATTTTGAATCAAACTAGCTAATTAGGTGAGTCGGCCATTTTGAATCAAACTAGCTAATTAGGTGAGACGGCCATTTTGAATCAAACTAGCTAATTAGGTGAGTCGGCCATTTTGAATCAAACAACATAATTAAGTGAGTCGGCCATTTTGAATCAAACTAGCTACTTAGTTGAGTCGGCCAATATACAAGGTAGGTTCAATACACAAGCTAATTAGGTGAGTCGGCCATTTTGAATCAAACTAGCTAATTAGGTAAGGCGGCCATTTTGAATCAAACTAGCTAATTAGGTGAGTCGGCCATTTTGAATCGAACTAGCTAATTAGGTGAGTCGGCCATTTTGAATCAAACTAGCTAATTAGGTGAGTCGGCCATTTTGAATCAAACTAGCTAATTAGGTGAGTCGGCCATTTTGAATCAAACTAGCTAATTAGGTGAGTCGGCCATTTTGAATCAAACTAGCTAATTAGGTGAGTCGGCCATTTTGAATCAAACTAGCTAATTAGGTGAGTCGGCCATTTTGAATCAAACTAGCTAATTAGGTGAGTCGGCCATTTTGAATCAAACTAGCTAATTAGGTGAGTCGGCCATTTTGAATCAAACTAGCTAATTAGGTGAGTCGGCCATTTTGAATCAAACTAGCTAATTAGGTGAGTCGGCCATTTTGAATCAAACTAGCTAATTAGGTGAGTCGGCCATTTTGAATCAAACTAGCTAATTAGGTGAGTCGGCCATTTTGAATCAAACTAGCTAATTAGGTGAGTCGGCCATTTTGAATCAAACTAGCTAATTAGGTGAGTCGGCCATTTTGAATCAAACTAGCTAATTAGGTGAGTCGGCCATTTTGAATCAAACTAGCTAATTAGGTGAGTCGGCCATTTTGAATCAAACTAGCTAATTAGGTGAGTCGGCCATTTTGAATCAAACTAGCTAATTAGGTGAGTCGGCCATTTTGAATCAAACTAGCTAATTAGGTGAGTCGGCCATTTTGAATCAAACTAGCTAATTAGGTGAGTCGGCCATTTTGAATCAAACTAGCTAATTAGGTGAGTCGGCCATTTTGAATCAAACCAGCTAATTAGGTGAGTCGGCCATTTTGAATCAAACCAGCTAATTAGGTGAGTCGGCCATTTTGAATTAAACAAGCAAATTAGGTGAAGCGGCCATTTGAACAAGCAAATTAGGTGAAGCGGCCATTTTGATGGAGATATGGAACTTATATTTGGCAAATGGGTAGCTGACAATGATCCCTAATAAATTTCAATTGAAAATCCAATTTCCAAGATGGCCGACAACGCAAAAAAGTCAAAATACTGTAAAATGGTCAATTTTAGTGATATTGAGCTGAAACTTGGTATGGTGATAGCTGACAATGTTTCCTATCATATTCCATATCAAAATCAAAAATCCAAGATGGCCGCCATAGCTACTTTCAAATGGCTATAACTCGGCCATCTTTATACATAGAAAGCTGAAATTTGGTGAGGTTGTAGCTAAAGACATTCTCTATCACGTACGGAAACCAAAAATGAAAATCCAAGATGGCCGCCATAGCTACATTCAAATGGCTTTAACTCAGCCATCTTTATACATAGAGAGCTGAAATTTGGTGAGGTTGTAGCTGAAGACATTCTGTATTACGTACCGAAACCAAAAATAAAAATCCAAGATGGCCGCCATAGCTAAAAGAGAAAAAATGCCATAACTCAGCCATCTTTATACATAGAGAGCTGAAATTTGGTGAGGTTGTAGCTGACGACATTCTCTATCACGTACAAAAAACGAAAATAAAAATCCAAGATGGCCGCCTTAGCTAAAAAGAAAAAACACCATAATTCAGCCATTTTTAATGCTATTTAGTTGAAATTTGGTGTAATCGTAGCTGAAAATGAACCCAAACACCTTTACTATCATTTCAAGAATTTTATTTGGCTCCGTGATATGTGCTTTTAACATTTAGAGCCATTTGTATTCAGGATGGCTGCTAACGGGCAGTAGCCTGGCAGCCCCCGTCGAAGTTTCTCCAGGAACTTTCTAGTTTTTAATTGCTCTTTTTTAGACTTTGTTCCAAAATAACCTCTTGCATGTGAAATTTGTTAACGACCTGAAAATATCTGCAACTGGAATAAGTAGACCTAAAACTTACATTTGAATTATTTTCTTTTTTTTTATTCTTTTTTGTAAAGAAATAAAAATATTTGTTACTCTGTAAGGTCAGATGGAAGTACAGTGTGTGTGTGTGCGCGTGCGAGGCAGAGAACAATTCTCTTATTCATAAGGTTGTTTGTATGGATGTGTGCTATTTTAAGTTTAAAAAAGTATAAATATTGTACATAACATCATTAATTTCTATAACCCTGTACATGCATTGCAACCACCTTTCTTTTTGAAGGGAATTTAAACGCGTGGTACATTTGTAAATCGTGTTTTCACTGCACTTGTTCCTTTTGTCTGTTTGTCAAGATGTCGAAGCTCATTTCAGTGCTTAAAAATGATGTGTAATGAACTGATGAATCCATTGTTGCCTGCATAACTTTGTACATTTTTTTTGTCTGCGTGTTTGTAATTACGTTGTTTTATTTTTGCATTTGTACAGACATTTAATATTGTTGCAGTCACATTACGATATGAAAATAAAGCACTTGTTCGGTAACGTAAAATGTGGTTTATTTGATTTGATTTCTGGTTTTCTTCACACTTTGTTTTTATTTGTGAGAAAAAGGACGTTAAAGTGATATGATCGACATCTTTTCCCCCGACCCTCGCCCTTGAAATATAACTGCTCATTAAATAGTTAGATGCTTTAAGGGTTTAGAATACTCATTAATTATTAAACTGTCTAGACAGCTTGATTGATGCCTGATGGAACGACATGGTAGTTAATGTCAGCACACACATGCAGAGTTGAATTCACATGAAAAAGGACTGACATCCTAATTATTATTTATTTTTTACTTATTCAGCCCACAGTGATGAGATCAACTCTTACAGATCTGATAAAACACACAAGTTACATTTAAAAATTATTCTTACACGCTTACAGCTTTAAATTTGCATGTATTACTGTATGGAACCTGCTTTTTAATTTTATATTAATATTAGAACCTCTAAACCAGAGGTGGGCAACATTTTTTTCCCCAAAGGGCCACATCAAGACGTTTAAAACAATCAACGAGCTGCATAGAGAATTGGAAAATAAATTGTCTTTACAAACCGTGTTTTTCAAAGTGGGGGCTGTGGCCCCCTGGGGCTCCCCCAGGCTGCTGGAGAGAAGAAGATAAAAATAAAAAAAAGCTAAATAAAAAAAATATATAGTAATAATAATAATAATAATAATGAAAATTGCCCACTAGTGCAATCTGTATCTATCATTTCCAGATAAACACACTCGGGGGAGCGGTTAGATTTCCTTTGGTTTTTTCTTCTGGTCAGCTGTTTGTTAAAAAGTTGTTTTTTTCTCAGTGGGAATATAATACAATATTTAAAACATGTTAGTTAATAAAGTTTTATGCTCAGCAGCTGTAATAATGAATTGAATATAGTGAATAAAAGTTAAAACATTCTAGAAGTTGATGTTTCTTAACACATTTTGTAGCAGTTTGTGGGCTTGTGAGGGGCCCTCGGCCATAATGCTGTTTGGGAGGGCCATGGCATGGAAAAGTTTGGAAACCCCTGATCTGGAAGACGTTTTTCTTACTGCAGTATATAGTTAGTATATCCTTTATAAAACAAGTCTTTCCAAAGTCCTTTAGGAATATAAGACATTTTCTGTAAATTGGCTCTTGTGAAAATGCATTGCACGTTTAACGTGTTATACATGTTAGTGGCACTATGAAAAACAAACTTACAGTATATGTTAAATGTTTTTTTTTTTAAGTTTTGTGTATGCATTTCCTCAAGTCTCACTGACAAATTACCTTTTTTAAATCAATCTTTATTTAAGATTTTTTTTTTTTTTACTACGGTAAGTATATTTGGGGCCTGATAGAGAATGTCCAAGGGCCTCTTTTGGCCCTCGGGCCTTAAGTTACTCACGTCTGCTCCAATACAAAATTCATTTCAGGGCACTACACATAATATCCAAGAGATCCTCTTCAAATTGTAATAATAATAATGAATTCAATTTATAATGCACTTTTCATTAATAAAAATCTCAAAGTGCTAAAGTTTCAGAAAGTTCTGAATTTCAGGGATGATAAAATCCCTAAAACATTTATTGTAAATCACCTGTGTGATTGTATTACATACAGTTAGGTGTACCGGTAATCACAACACCAGATTATACAATGCTAATCATCAGTATTGTCCAAATAAGATTGCACCGTGTCCTTAGAATGTTTTCAAATACAGTACACTTTTCTAAGTTTGTCTTAGAACGGTAGTAACTTCTTCAAAATGTATCTGGACGTGGTTTGGCCTGAACTTTTAGTCAGAAATAGAGATCTTTAGGAACCATGTTTATCAAAGATTCTACTGCTCCTGCTTTTTAACAGTTTTATAAATTTGTAAGCAACAAGAAGTATAAAAGCTTTTAAGTTTTTATACTTTGGTCAGATAATAAAGACAATTAATGATTTTCAGAACCAAACTTCACTCAATCAAGCGTTTATTGCAGAACATTCAAAACGTGTTAAATGAACAACAGTTGTTTAGAAGAGCATGAAATCATCTTCCAGGTTCCTCTGCAGGCCGCTTTCATTTTGGGGGGAACACAGAGACGCCTGGTGGATATTCTCTAAACTACTCTGCTTTAAAATCACTAAATCTTAACACCTCCCAAAAAGTCTGCAAAGTCAGCTGATTAAAATAAAAGCTCTTTATACAGAAATCCATTTTTATTTCAAGTAATTTCACAATTAAAATATTCCAAAGTTGTAGCCTTGTATTTCTGAATACAACATTTTGTCCCTTAAGCTGATTCTAAAAAAATTAATAAAATAAAATCCCTGAAACATTTATTGTAAATCACCTGTGTTGGTTCAGATAAAAGTCCTGAATCAAATATTTCCTTGAATAAAAAAAAACTAAATAAAACAAAAATCATTTATTACATAATATATTACACTGCAAATTTATGTACAAAACATAAAAGATTACATTTGCTGTGACAATCAGTCTTTTAAATCGACGCTCGTCGTGAGGCGGTGGTGTTTTAATCAGAAATATTTTAGCGCAGACGTTTTTTCACTTCCAGCCTTGTGTCGACAAGAACCTGTCGATCATATCGAAGGATCTTGCTGGCTGGTCGTACGGCAGAATGTGTCCTCCTCCTCGTATGATGACCTGCGTTGCACGTGGACAGATAAAAATACTTCAAGACTTCAGCGTGAGCTCGTTGTTTTTAAAGGTCCTGGACGTGTGCTCACCTGGTAAAACTCTCCAGTCTGTCGGACGTAACCTGCCACCTCCGTGTCGCTGGGCTGAACCTTCCAGTGGAAGCGGGGGGTTGTTTTATACTCGTCCGCTCCGGTCCAGTTCACGGTGGGCAGGAACCTCTCCGTCAGAGGGGCGGCCACAATCACATCCAGCTGACCGCTGTAGATCAACACCTGCACAAACTCAACCGTTAGGCGTCTGGAAGTCTCCCCCCGCAGACGTGCCAGAGACTAGGGCTGTGTAATAATATCGATTTTGCGATATATATCGATTTTTTCTTTCCTAAAAAAATCGATATTCATCCGCAAGTATTGTAACACCCAACTGTCACCCTGCTCACTCACTGCTTGCTTCGCCGGGAGAGTGATTAGGTCATCCAGCCACTAGTTTTACAGTTTTCACTGTTTCAATTAAAAGAAACATGTTTTCTCACCACTTCTTTTGATTCATTTTGTCCAGCTGTCGACTTTAAGTCTGTGTCCATGTCCAACCAGAGCCAGGTATTGTGTAGTTGGTGCTTTTAATCAGTTTTCAGTTAAATTAATTCAATCCAAGTCTAGAAAAGTCACAAAATGTCACCAAATTCACTCTGTCCCTCTAAAATCTTTCAGAAAATCACAAAAGCGTATTGTATTGAATTGTATCGTTTGCTGAATATTGCAGTATATATCGTATCGTGAGCAGAATATCGTGTATCGTATCATATCGTGAGATTATTGTATCACTACAGCCCTACCAGAGACGTGCGCCTCTCACCCTGTAGTTGTCCATCAGCACCCCCAGCCACGGCTTGATGCTCTTCATGACGTCCTGCAGGAGGTGCTTCTCCACCTCGGCGCCACTGTGGAACGTCAGGTTACCTACGTGGATGGCTCGCCGCACCGCAGGCAGCGTCACAAACTGAGAGAAGTACTCCTGGTCCTCCGGTTCCTGGGGGGAGCATCCAGAGAGAGCACCACTGCTCAGGCTGAGAGGTTTTTATACGACAAGAGGCCACCTCGGCGCTCAGATTACCTGACACAACAAGTAGTTGAAGTAGTTGGTGCAGCCTGTTGCGTTCTGGAAGAAGGTGGGGTATGGATACATGTCGCCGTTCAGCAAAGAGTCAAAAACCTGCAGCGGGGAAGGAGAACGAAATGTGATATCTTCATTCATTCATTCATTCATTCAACCTTTATTTAGACAGATAAGTCACATTGAGCCTCGAAGACTCATTTACAAGTGAGATCTGCTTAGACAGACAAAAAGTAATGAAATTAGACACATTAGGAAATGGGGGCGAAACAATTCCTATTAAAATCTTTCTTCTTGCCTGAGAAAAAAAATTATAATATTAAAAAAACACCTCGCACAGATAAGCACATAATGACGTAGACATTCTGCAGAGCGGGGAGACACCAAGAACAATGAGCAATGTTCATAGATGCTCTCGAGTTCACTGTAAGAGTTCTGATAAGGATGGAATAATCAACAGCTCCTCCGATGAGATCCGTAAACATTCTTCAAAATGTTTCTGATTGTTTCAGACCAGGGCTTTAACAGACTACTCGAGTAATCGACACATCGATTACTTGGACCTCTATCGAGTTTTTTAATTTCACGTTGAGTATTCGTAGTGACATCATCACGTCGCAGTTACAGAACAGAAAATGAATCAACTTCCTGTTTGGAGCGCGTTGCGAACCGGTGTTACACCATATTCTGTGACCACTGTATATTGTGACCGTAGGGGGCGGTGTTGCATGAACTGTTGCAGGTCACAGAATGTGGTGCAACACCGGGTCCAATCGACCGAACCAGAACCAGCCTCCTCTGACCTTTTGTTTCACAAATAAAAGGCAAAAAATATGAATCTCTAAACCTATAAAAACATATTAACATATTAATCTCTAAAACTAAACCTAATGCGCAGCACCGCAGGCGGTGGTGCGGGGTGGTCAACCGCCCCACTGTTTTTAGTTTCATTTTTGACGTGCCGCACTTTTTTTTTCACTTTTGCAGCTTAATAATAATAATAACTAACAGTTTTGGGTTTCCTGTGACTTATTTGCTGTAAGATAAAGGAACATAATACAAAGTACAGTATATGCTCCCAATGTTTTGTTGGTCTTTTTTTGTAATAATAATAATAATTCGGTTATAATTAGTTAATTATTTTTTGCATCTTGAGATCCTATGACATTATCAACTACTCGAGCTCTACTCGAGTATTATTATGTTAATGTGGAGTTTAAAAATTATGTACCGGTACTCGTTCAACCCCTATTTCAGACTCACAGTCGTTAGCCGACTTACTTTATAAGCTTCCACCCACTTCTGCTGCTGGATGAGCTGAGCGGCGAGGCTCGTCTGCTTGTCCACGTACTGCTTCTGGAGCTCATCTACCATTCCTGTCTGATACAGGAAGTCCCCATAACCACCCAGCATCTGGTGGGGAGGAAACATTCAAGCAGTGAATAAACAATCCTCATAAACGAAGCTACAACTTTTACAATGTGAAAGAAGTGATGATTAAAAATAAATAAATAAAAGTAGAAGTTTTCTAAACAATCTCCAACTTCGGCAAACTCTAACCTGCTGATTCTGATTTGGCCAACTCGGATTTCTCTTCAAATAAAAAGCAGTAATACCTTTTGTGTTTCTCAACTCACAACCTAAAAATGCTCCAGATAACTGGATACTTTTGACAAGCTTTTGATATTAAATAAAACATGACGGTAAAAAAAAAAAACACTTTTAAAGAGGGGAAGAAGTACTGTTAGATCTTAGACTGTTCAGGAGTTTTTAAATGTTGCTGTATCACACAAGGAAAATTACAGCTCGATAAGTGAAGTTGTTCAACCATGAAAACACTTGCTTCATGTTTGCTGTAACTTTTATGTCAAAACATAAAATCTATAGATAAAAATGAGAAATTATTTTATAAAATAATAATAATTTTTAAAAAACTTCTTTTTTTCTGTTTTAGCTTCTCTCCATTGGCTCCTTGTCAAGTCCAGAATTTAATTCAAAAGCTTATTTCTAACCTACAAAGCCCTCAACAACCTAGCTCCATCTTATATTAGAGATTTTATTGTTCCATATTTTCCTAACAGAGCACTTCACTCTCAGACTGCAGGCTTACTTGTGGTTCCTAGAGTTTCCAAAAGCAGAATGGGATTTCAGTTGTCAGGCTCCTCTCTTGTGGAACCAACTTCCAGTTTCTGTCCATGAGGCTGACACATTGTCCAGTTTAAGACTGGGATTAAGATTTTCAGAATCAGAATGCCTTTATTGTCATTATACGCAAGTACAATGAGACTGAGAGCCACTCCTTTTTCAGTGCAAACCATGCTTAAAGAAAAACACACAAAAATAATAATAATAATAATGCAATATACCGGTAGATACAATAGCAATATGAAAGTAATTTTTGATAAATCCTATAGTTAGGGTCGGCTTGTTATGCTGCTATAGGCTTAGACTACTAGAGGACAAATTGACCTCATTTCCTTAAATGAATTGTTAAAATTGAATAGTTTTGATTTTATACTATTTCAAACTTAACATGTGATTCTCAACCTGCCATTGTTTATCTGTTCCACTCAAACCCAGCCGGTCAAAGCAGATGGCCGCTTGTCCTGAGTCTGGTTCTGCTAAAGGTTTCTTCCTCATGAGGGAGTTTTTCCTTTCCACTGTCGCCTTGATGTTTGCTCAAGATGAGAGTTATGGAGTTAGACTCAAAGCAGTCTGCTCCTCAGATAAACAGTGTTAAATTATTATTTTTATATAGGAATGTTTCTGTTGTGACTTGGCGCCTTATAAATAAACTGAATTGAATTGAAATTATCCTCAAACACAGTACTACTGATGAACTCATCAGATCTGTTCTCACATGTTCTTTCAGTGACATGTACTGCCTCTTGGAAAAAAAAAAAAAACAAGTAAAAAAAAAAATAATGCTGTTATTTAAAGGACATAATGAAAGTAAAGGTCACAAGACACGCACCACTTCAGGGTCACAGAGTCCATCTCCAATAGCCATGCCTTTAAAATTGATCTTGACTTTGGCAGTGGGGTTGTTTTTGTGGATGTAGTAGGAAACAGCAGGAACATACTTGCCTGCATACGACTACACAGACACAAAGAGACAACGACACATTTACAATAGTTTATCATCCGTCATCATCTGGTTGAAGGCATGTGCATGAATGAAGCCAAATCTGAGATTTATCTGTTTGTTTTGTAAAAATGTGAGGACAATACTGATTTATAAAGATCTGAAAGGGAAAACTACGGAAGCGTATTGCAGTCATCCATGAAATGTTTTTGAGCTTATGTAGTAATAACGTGATACGTATGTAGTAAAAACGTGATACTATGTAGTAATAACGTGATATGTATGTAGTAAAAACGTGATACTATGTAGTAAAACGTTATACTATGTAGTAAAAACGTGATACTATGTAGTAATAACGTGATATGTATGTAGTAATAACGTGATAAGTATAGATGTAGCATGCGCGTAGCCAGTATTTTAGGAGGGGCGGTTCCTTTAAATATATAGTAGACCTGCAAAATGCAACATGCCTCGGTGGCACACTGGAAGCGCGTCTGCTTTCCACTCCAACGACCCGGGTTCGAACCTGACCTGGTTGAACTTATTTAACTTTTTTTAATTTTTACATGTATTGGATAAATAAAATAAAAAAGGAGTTTGTGTTAACCACAGGCATATTAAGTCTATGGTGTTAACCGGTTCGACATTAGCGGTGTCTCCATACCTTCTCTTTCCACCTTTCTTAAAGGGGACCACAGATGCAAAATTCACTTTTTAATGTTTTTCTTACTCAACTTTGGGTATGTACTTCATAAAAAAACAGTCCTAGGGCCAAAAAAATGCACCCAGTGGTTTATTTACTCTAAGTATATTTATTTATCTTTGATAGAAACACTTCGTTTTCAAATCCTCGCGCTTGTGACGTCACAAGCGCCAGGACAACCCACCTCAAACCTGAGTCCAGCCCCTCACCTAGCAACCCCTGGTTAGGCTCAACCCACTTCAGTATAAAAGACATGACGGTTGTTTTTCCTGATTTCATCTCATCTTTTGTTTAAATGTTCTTAATTTCATGTGTACAGCACTTTGTTGCAGCTGTGGTTGTTTTAAATGGCTTTATAAATAAAGTATAATTGTTATATTTGTTTGCTGACATTATAGTAAAAGTGTGTTTGAGCTGAACTTTTCTTTTAAAAATGAACATAATTGTCAAATAGCTGATAGGTTCGCTTTGACCGGTCTTCGTGTGCGTGGGCTGCTAAAACCTTCATCTGTTTAAAATTTAATAAGATTAACACTTAAAAAACATATTTATTTGCTGAAAATTATAGCAAAGATGTGTCTGAGCTGAACTTTTCTTTAATAAATGAATATGTTCAAATCCGCTGGATTTAAATAATTTCGCTTGTCGGGTATTCCAAACGTGTGCGCGCAATTTGCAACAACCTTCATCTCTTTAAAATGTAACAAGATAAACACCAAAAAATATTTATTTATTTATTTTTATTCAAACTCATTGAATTCTTCATCCTCTGCGTCGCTGAAGAGTTCTGTCAACTCCTGAGCAGGTAACAGGTGCAGCGCTCAGAGCAGCTGCGTCCTCCTGGCTCCACGTCAGCTCCATCAAACATCCTGCCTTCCTGAACCCAGACAGATGGATTCTTTACTGACTGAGGTCCAAGCTTTATCCTTCCATCCATCCATCCATCCGTCCGTCTGTCCGTCCGTCCATCCATCCATCCGAGGACCTGCTGCACGTCACGTGCATCTGTCCTGTAGCTGTTGCTCTCTGTCCATCACGGCGCAGAGCTGCTTTGAAGCTTGGTCAAGCCTTCCATGCAGGAATGGAGTTAAACACTATAATTTTATCTTTAAACTACAGCATGATGTGCGCGCACACGCTGTCCATCCAGCAGGACTTTTTTTTGCTCTAAAATATCCGTATACAGGTACACTGGTCGTCAAAAGCCTAGAGGGTCCTTTAGCGTGTTGAGGAGAGCAAGACGTGACGGTGTGTGTGTGTGTGGAGTAAAGTGAACGGCAAATTGAAACGCGGCTGTAAGAAAGTCTGTTTGTGCACCTGTTGGCTGGAATTATTATTAAAACAAGAGGATTAACCTTCAGCCACCGTGTGGTTTATGTGCAAGGCGAGCGAGGGAGTTAACCCTGAAGCAGAGACTTCAGCCCTGGAGGAAAATCTCCCCTGTGTCTTTTGACCACGGATGAAAGACTGAGCAGGAAAGGTTAACACTAACCCTTTTTAAAAAAGAGCTAATTTTAAAACAACAACAGTTTAGAGATACTGGCTGTTACAGAGGGCGGAGTTAATGTAAACAGATCTTTGAAGGGCGTGGCTTTCAGAGCTCATTATCATAAACCAGTCGTTCAAAACGAAAGTTAAAAATGGCAGAATTAAAAAGGGTATAATTGATTATCTAAGAATTATTTTGTGTATTAAATTGAATGAACATTGTCTGGATAGCCCACAGACATACCATAAAAATTTTAAAAACCTATCTGTGGTCCCCTTTAACACAGAACTTGTGTTGTGCGGGAGTTGTGGTCCCGCCTACAACTCCCGCACAACACAAACTCCTTTTTTATTTTATTTATCCAATTAAAAAAAAAAAGTAAAATAAGTTCAACCAGGTCAGGATCGAACCCGGGTCGTTGGAGCGGAAAGCAGACGCGCTTCCAGTGTGCCACCGAGGCATGTTGCTTTTTGCAGGTCTACTATATATTTAAAGGAACCGCCCCTCCTAAAATACTGGCTACGCGCATGCTACATCTATACTTATCACGTTATTACTACATAGTATCACGTTTTTACTACATAGTATCACGTTTTTACTACATAGTATCACGTTTTTACAACATAGTATCACGTTTTTACAACATAGTATCACGTCTTTACTACATAGTATCACGTTATTTCTACATAGTATCACGTTATTTCTACATAGTATCACGTTTTTACTACATAGTATCACGTTATTTCTACATAGTATCACGTTATTTCTACATAGTATCACGTTTTTACTACATAGTATCACGTTATCACTACATAGTATCACGTTATTTCTACATAGTATCACGTTTTTACTACATAGTATCACGTTATTACTACATAGTATCACGTTATTACTACATACGTATCACGTTATTACTACATAAGCTCACTTTTTTTTTTCATGGATGACTACAATACGCTTCCGTAGAAAACTTACCTCTCCAGTGGCATAAAACTCATTGGACTGATACTCAGGAAAGAGCTGGAAGAACTGTGTCAAAGCACTTTAAGAGAAAGAAACAAGAGAAGATGAAGAGTTAAACACCAGAAGAACAAGTGGAGAGAAGAGACTGTTACTGAGTTCGACCTGTAGAGATCTCTGCCAACATCATCCTGGTTCTGAGCAAAACCTTTGTCATCTTTAGTGAAGCTGAAGCCGGTTCCAACCTAAAACAAACGAGGCAAATATTTCACAACTTGGTTCAACACTGAGGGAAAGATGAGTTTTATTAATTTGCAGGTGGTTTAATACAAAATAAATACATACCGGATTGTCAATGTACAGAACGGAGTATCTGCTCGTCCACGCAAAGTCCCTCATACCGACTGCAAACACAGAGGAACAGCAATCCTCAAACCAAATTTATAGAACATGATCCCCGTCTGCCGCTGCGGTGCCAAAGCACTACCTGTAAGGTTCTTGTACACAACGTACGGTCCGTGTTCCACAAACAGGCCGAACATGGAGGTACCGCCCGGCCCGCCTTGCAGCCAGAGCAAGACAGGAGCTTCATCCTGGGCTCCCTGCAGGTCACAACAAAAATAAAGTTCACTCATCAGCGCCATCTAGTGGTGAACAAGTTTATAAATTCATGTAAACCTGGGTTTTATTGTGAATCAGGGTGCTGAACAATGAAAAGTCAGCACACACAAAGAGCTTTAGGTTAAAGGCTCAAGTTGTTGTGGTAGTAGAGGAGAGTCATCCTCGATACATGCTAAAAGCACTAACACAACATTCATCTGGAAAACTTTGGCGTGCGAGGCATCGAGCAATGAACTTCTCTTCAAAGAATGCTAGTTTTTAAATTATTTGTTTGTTGCTTTAGTACCTCTGGAATGATGACCTCTAAGATATATATAGACCAACAACATGCATGTCAGGCTGCTTCAGGCCCAGGCCTCCCTTGCAAAAGAGATCTGTGATCTCAATGGGATTTGCCTGGTTAAATAAGGGTTAAATAAAAAATAAATAAATACAAATAATAATAATAATAATACACACATACACACACACACACACACACACACACACACACACACACAGGTAGTCCTCGACTTACGACGTTTCGTGGTTACGACACGCATCTCCCATAAAAAAACAACAACAAAAAAAACAACAATTTGAAACATTTATTTTGAAAAGGCGAGTTACGCGGTTTCCGGTTTTACGTTCTAAACGTAGCGGCGGAGAAATACTGCCCCGTACTCTCTAAAAAAGCTAAGTCTGGTCCTCTGGACATTCAAAAAACAAAACAAAACTTGTTGGAGCAAGCTGGACAGGCAGCAGCTGTGGAAAAGTAGCTGTTTTATGGATGGCGGTTTTACGACGTAAACGAATGGAGAATACTGAGGAGGGACAGAGGAACGAAGGAAAAGGCTTCACCAGCATTCCAGTAGGTTATTAACTCTTTTTTGCCTTCATTATGGCTCTGAAATGTATGTGTGTTTTGATAATTATGTAGAGTACTGTGTTAGGATAGGCTAAGTGCTTGGTAAAATACAGTACTGTACGTATAAAGTGAAGTATTTACATATGTTCCGACTTACGTCGAAATTCGGGTTACGACGCAGCGTAGGAACGGAACTCTGTCGTAAGTCGAGGACTACCTGTATATATAAACTCTTTCAGTGTGCTGTTGTTACCCACACGCAGGTTCAGACATGTCAGCCATCCAAATACAGTGAAGTGTAGTGTTTCATAAACTTTTTATGAATAATTGTGTCATATTTGCAAAAATAAAAAAATTGCATTTAGGTATTTAACTCTGAAAATGTTCATATGCCCTTACCAAAACATGTCTATGTTCCAGTTCTGGGACAAATCTAGACTCTCATTGCTGCTTTTTTTATGAAAAAAATCAGGAAATGCATTTTTTAAAATATGGACAAGCGACTTTATTAAGTCTAAATGTAATTAGACACATGAAAACTGCTCAGCGGTCTGGTGATGACTGAGGTCTCTTCATTATTTCTCATCAGTTCAGAGTAAAAGATCCGGATCTGATCTACAGTGGTTGCATTTCATTTTATGACAGAAAACCCTCTAAAAACAAACAAAAAAGAATCTAAATGTTGCTTAAAGTCTGAGATGTTGACTGGATTGATTAGGGCTGCATGATATTAGAAAAACTTACAACGTGCAATATAATTAGGTAATACTATGATGACTACTGGTACATTAATCGTGATAAAACCAGCTTTTCATCACTTTCTCTTCAGCCCTCACCTTCATCTGAACCAGGTGAGCACCAAGGCCAGCAGGCCTGTTCGATTTACCAAAAACATTATTCGCAGGCAGAACACAACTTTAGATTTTCTGCAGTCCAAGCAGTAACTTGTGTTATTGTCCGCACAGATGTTGAGATAAGGCCTTAACGTTTTGTGCAGCCTGAGATCAAACAAAAAAAACATCAAAGATTGATTCTGTCCTAATCTCCATAAACTGGCTGCCTCTTACATCATTAAAATAAACATTATATAAAGAAATTACATTTGTTCATCCAAATACACTGAACCCAAAATGAGGTAGTGTTATTTTAACTTAAATGTACAGTTTGTTGACTAGAGTTTCGTCTTCTTTAGGTTAAAAGTGAAATTCCACAATAAAGTTAGTCATTCAGTGTGTGTCAGGTGATGACATGTGACTCCTCACACTGCAGACATCAGGATCATAACGCTTTACAGATACAAAAACAATAAAAAGGTCAAAAGATATTCTGAAGCATAATGACTTGTCTTTTTGCTGTATGTGGGAATGTTACTACAGTATCAGTGCAACTTTGGTTCCAACCAATACATTTGTATTTTTTTCTTCTTCTTTCTCCTGGTCATCCCCTGAACAAAATCTATCTGCATTGATCATAAGTAAAACAAATAAAAATATATATATTTTTAAGTCCCAGGAATTCTTTTCATCATTTAGTTGTTTACTTTCTATAAACAAAATACCTTTCCTCTCTAGCCTCGTTAGAGAAATAAGCTGTCACTAATCTGGGAGTGAAAATGAACCCTTCCATGAAACTAAGCAGTCGTGTAAATACAGTTGTTAAATCCTGTTTTTTTTTCCAGGACTGTCTATTGAAGCCCATTCTGTCCCAAACTAACCTTGAGACAGTAAAACATGAGTTCATAACACCAAGGCTTTACTGCAATGTGTTTCTTTTTGGAATCAGTCAGACCCCTCATTACTCGTTTACAACTGGTTCAAAATGCTGCAGCCTGGTTTTTAACTGGTACATAGCACATTAGTCTAGTTCTGGCCTCCCTGCACTGGCTTCACCTTCAAATTCATTTTAAAATACTTCCATTTGTTTTTAAACCTCTGAACAGTTCTCCCCCTTCCTATCTCGCTGATCATCCACAGCGCTCTCTGAGGTCAGCAGACCAGATGCTCTTGGTGGGTCCAGGCACTTGTTTTCAGCTCAGAGGTGACGGGGTCATCTCTGTTGCGTGTGGACTGACTGACCATGACCACTGCATATCAGACAGGCTCCCACTCTCACTGCTTTTAAGTCTCGTTTGAAAACTCACTTTTATTCCCAGGTTTTTGACACTGTGCAAGTTGATTTTTACTTGTCTATTCTATAGTTAGTCATTTAGTTCTTATCTTTTTCCATTTGAATCTATGTATTTTTATCATTTGTCCTTTGCTTGTTTTGTTTTGCTGTACGGCACTTTGGTTGGCCTTGTTGCTGTTTATTAGCGCTTTATAAATAAAGTTGGGCAGCACGGTGGCACAACTGGTAGAGCTGCTGCCTCTCAGCGAGAAGGTTGCCGGTTCAAATCCCGGTCCGGGGGCCTTTCTGGGTGGAGTTTGCATGTTCTCCCCGTGCATGCGTGGGTTTCCTCCGGGTACTCCGGTTTCCTCCCACAGACCAAAAACATGCACGTTAGGCTGATTGGTGACTCTAAATTGACCCTAGGTGTGAGTGTGAGAGTGGATGGTTGTTTGGTGTGAGTGAGACAGGTCCCTCTTGTAAATGAGTTCCCATGACTCAACGAGGCTAGCCTGTATAAATAAAGGTTGAAGGAAGAAGAAGAAGAAGAAGAAAAGTGGTATGTTATGGTAAAAGTGAGACAGACTTGGCATTTTTTATTTTATTTGGTTTGCTGCTTGATTTCCCTAAAGGAGCAAAAAGACAATTTCAACAACCCAAACAAACTGTTATAGTCACTATATACAGTATTTTCTGGTGTATAGGTCGCACCTGTGTATAGGTCGCATTGTCCAATTATCACCAATAGATTGGAAAAATCCCTAGATAGGTCGCACTGGTGTATAGGTCGCACCTACGTTTAGCTCTGCTGCAAATGTCTGCCACAGGAGCGCACAGCAAGGCTTTTAAGAAGATTAACACTTAAAAACAATTATTTGTTTGATAAAAATTATAGCAAATATGTGTCTGAGCTGAACTTTTCCTTAATAAATGAACGTAATTGTGAAATGAGCTGGATTTAAAAATTTGTTTCACCGAAAGTGATAACAAGCCATATATAGGTCGCACCTGAGTATAGGTCGCAGGCCTTGAAAAAAAAACATAAAAAGGTGCGACCTATACACCGGAAAATACGGTACTCACCATTTAAACATTTTACTGGTAGGGATGGAGAGAAGTAAGTGCTGATGAATCAAATACATTTTTGAAGTACAAAATAGGTGTACATATTAAGGGTGCACCGACTGCAGTTTTCTGTCCGATCACAGATTTCTAAAAAGTCTGACCTGCCGATTCCGATCTTGGCCGATATTGATTTTGTTTTACAAGTGACACTTTCAGGAGTTATAAAGTCATAATGCACCTTAAAATTTCCAATATTATTTTGTTGAAAAAAATACCCTTGAACAATATCCTAGAAACAATACAAACTTGTTTTAATTGGCCATGAGGTAGTGCTCTGAAATATAAACGACGTTCAGACAATTGTTGTTAAAAAAACAAACAAAAAAAAAACCTGTAAGTTTCTCGTGCAAGTATCGGACGATTTCCGATTTCCTAAAATTAAGGAAATCAGGGCCGATAAAATCAGTGCACCACTAATATTTACATTATACTGTTATATATACAATGTGTATGAGTGTGTGTGTGTATATATATAAAAGTAAGTAGAATTATTCATTTTGTGATGTGGTTTGAAGGGATGTTTTTTTCAAGTAGGAAGTCGGTTCCAGCAGATCTTCCTCTGATTTTATCCTCAAATGGTGTCCCAATTGAGTTTGTTGATTCCTATAAATATTTGGGTATACTGGTTGATTCACAGCTCTCTTTTAAACTCCACGTGGAAAACCTAGTAAAGAAACTGAAAGTTAAACTGGGTTTCTTTTTCAGAAACAGATCATGTCTAACACTGAATGTTAGGAAACGCCTTGTATCTGTGACTTTCCTCCCCTCCATTGATTACGGTGACATTCTCTACATGAATGCTCCTACAAGCACCCTGCGGATGTTGGATGTTGTCTATCATGGTGCTCTAAGATTCATAACTGGCTGTGATTATCGTACCCACCACTGCACCCTGTATTCACTGGTTAACTGGACATCATTAACCTCACGCAGACTCTTCCACTGGTACATTTTCATCTTTAAATCACTTCTTGGTCTGCTGCCCTCATACATCTCCTCCTACATGTCTTTACGTGAGTGCAGCTACAGTGTGCGCTCTCAGGACATCATCACCTGCAGTGTTCCGTCAGTGAGGACTGAACTTGGAAAAAGGGCCTTCTCCTACTCTGCTCCTGCTTCCTGGAATATCTTACAAAAAGATTTGAAGCTCTCGGCCCTGACCTCCCTAAATGGTTTTAAAAATCTTTTGGAAACCTGGCAAAAACCATTGCAGATATGTTCCTGTTTTTGATTTTGTACATCTACCTTGTGGTGTTTTGCTAGTTTTGATACTTTGCATTTCACTTTCTATTTCTCTCCTACGTTTTTTTTTTTTCTTTTTTTTCTGTTGTTTGTTGTTTAAGGAAATTCTACCATTGCTGTTCATCATTCTTTAGTTTGTAGCAGGTCGCTTTTGTAAATGAGCCCTCGAGGCTCAATGAGATTTACCTGACTAAATAAAGGTTGAATGAATAAAAAAAAAAAATTACTTTCTGTAAGCTGAAAGAAAATCTGCCGAGTGGTTTACGAGCTATTTGCTAAAATATACATGGAAATAAAACGAGGCTAACCACGACACAATTACGTCTATAAAACAACACATTTTATCTCAAATGTCTCATGTCACAGTTTGTAAATGAAACCCAAATAATTACATTATGTAAGCTGAAAGAAAATCTGCTGAGTATTTTATGAGCTTTTTAGACAAATAGTAGCAGGAAAATTACCCGAAGCTAACACGACACGATTACGTCTATAAAACAACACATTTTATCTCAAATGTCTCATACAGGTCAACAGTTTGTAAATGAATACCAAATAATTACATTCTGTAAGGTTGATCAGTAGATCATGAGTTATTTATCTAAATAGTATCTGTTTACGGTAGCTAACCGCTAACAAAAACAATGCTAAAATATCATTTTTTTTTTTTTAATCTCAAACATCTCATAAAGCTAGTCACTTGTAAAGGTCCATACAGTGATTACTTTCTGTAAGTCTGATAAAAATCTGTCCTGTGGTTCTTGAATATCTTGCTAACAAACACAGCTAACAGTAGTTACCTCCAGAGCAGGAGGCCGGGCAGCAACAGAGTCAGTCCGACCAACGGAGCCTGCCTTCGGACACATGAGGTGGGAACGGTCGGTGGGTGTACCTTAGCAGCTGAAAGTGGTACTGCACAATTTTTTTGCCAAAATGAAAAACGGTCATATCTGAGCCAAAAATTGGTCTAAAAATATGGCAAAAAATCCATAAACATGTCTCACCTCTCTATAGGTCGCAGGGCATGCAAATTAGGCAAAAAACTGTAACATATAGTCTGAAAAAATACGGTACTTTTTATGTATGTCAATATTTCTGTTCAGTGCCCTGAGATGACTTCTGTTGTGTCTTGGCGCCATATAAATAAACTGAATTTAATTTAATTTAATAAGGAAAACTTTTTTTGTTCAAAACTGAGAGTGCTGCCTGTATGGGTGTCATCAGAAGGGTTATGTGCAAAGAGAGGCGAACTGAGGTAAAAAGAAAACTGATTAGAAGTACGAGTAGGAAGAAATCTAGTTTAAAATGGGAGGGAATGTGTTGATGACCGTTACCTTAGCTGAAAATGCTCGGTCTCCCATTAGAGATGTGGGTAACACAGAGAACAGACCCAAGCTTTTAAGCTGTGGCCAGTGGGAGCCAGACATGGATAACTTCCATTAGCGCAATTAACTGATTCACATGACCCACACCCCTGTGAGCATATGTGTGCAATTGTTTAGTCATTCAGTGCCAACAGGTGTGTGTGCGTGTGTGTGTGCAATAGTTTGCCGCTCTGGTTTTGGTTGTGACTTATTTAACAAAATAGAGTCAGAGTAGTGTGTATTCAACTGTGGCTGCATGAGAAGAGCGCTCTACGTGTGTGTTGGCGCATCTTCCACAGAATGGAGATTAAATTACCCTGGAGATGTGCTCAGTGGTAAATTGTCTTTAATATAGGGGAGCTTCACGTCTTTATTCATGCAACAAATAGAGAGACGTGAAGTAACTGTTTCTCAGCTGAGAGTGTAAACACTGACCTTCTCATCAGACCGACTTTGTGGCTGTTGCTTCACCGAATCACTTGGCAATTTAATATCTATATTGGAAATTGCCTTGTCAATACTTGATAAAGCATAAAAGAGCCATTTATTTTCAGTTCAAGAAAGATTTTATGCTGTCACGAGCCGACCCTGCCATCAGACAAACACTCACAGGAGGCACTGATAGAGGATGATAAGATAATTTGATAGTATAATCATTGCAAAGCAGTATGAAATCACATTTTTCTATCTTATCTGTGCATGACAGCAGAGTTATGGGTTGCATTTATGAAAGGGCTGTAGTTATTGATTTTTCAGAAGATATTTTGACTTGTCAGTGTAAATAATGGCTAAGCTCCATCCAGCTACTTCATCTTCTGATCACTGGCACTGTTCTTGTTTGTGTTCAGAAACACCCCAAGGACACCTGAACTTCTGACACCACGGCAAGACAAAATGCCATCAGGAAATCAGAATTACTCACCTGGTAAACAAACAAACAAACAAACAGACACAAATAGACGTGGTTACAATTAAAGTGGGCCATGCAGATTGGAAAGCAAATTTGTTTATTAGATCAAAACACATAAATCAAAAGAGGCTAATGGGAATCCTGTCCTTTTTGCAGCTATAAATTAAAGTATTTTACCTGCCATGCACAATAGTAAAAAATCACACAGTGTGCAACATTTGAGTTTCATAGAAAATCAGTATACTGTATATATTTTGAACTAAAATAACACACATTGACCTGCAGAAGGATACAGTATCCCTGCTACACACTGTTTACAGGTTAAAATAAAGCAGGCTCTGCACGCAAGCATGAAAGAAAAGCTTTACAGAGAGCGGTGAAGGCTGCACAGAAGTCTGTTGGAGTCAGCCTCAACACCATCACAGACATCTACACCTCCAGATGCAGGAAGAGAGCCACCTGCATCATGAAGGACCCACTCACCCAGCACACACACTTTTTGCCCCGATCTCCTCAGGAATGAGGTTGAGGAGCATTACATGTAGAACTACTAAACTGAGGAACAGCTTCTACCCTGAAACTGTTAGACCCATGAATCTCTAATTTAAAAAATCACTGTATGCCACTTTGATTGGTGATACATGTGCTGCTGATTATCCATGCTGCTGATTATTTCATGCTTCTGGATTCATTTGTACTCATCTGCTCACATAGACTCATGTTCATGCTGCTGTTGTTTGGCATATTGTTATGTATAATTTAGCATATTTCTAATGCCTCTTTTCCACCGCTCGGCTCGGCTCGGGTTGGATCGGCTCAGGTCGGCTCAGTTCGGGTCGGGTCACATCTATGTTCTGTTTCCACAGCTTTTTTGTACCCCTTCTGTGGGCGGGGTCCAGAATCCTACTCGTCCAGAAACTGTTTTTTTTTTTTAAACAACACAGTGTGATCACAACATGTTCATATACTAAATGTATCCTGTTGGAGTTATTTGAAATAAAATTCAATGTTTTATAGACATAACTGTGTCAAGCTACCACCATTAATTTTCTCCCTTCTACTTTGTATCACATATTATCAATTCTATCAAAAACCACATAGCTGATATTTTTCAAAAAAATCTAGTGTGATCACAACATGTTCATATACGAAATGTATCCTGTTGGAGTTATTTGAAATAAAATTCAATGTTTTATAGACATAACTGTGTCAAGCTACCACCATTAATTTTCTCCCTTCTACTTTGTATCACATATTATCAATTCTATCAAAAACCACATAGCTGATATTTTTCAAAAAAATCTAGTGTGATCACAACATGTTCATATACGAAATGTATCCTGTTGGAGTTATTTGAAATAAAATTCAATGTTTTATAGACATAACTGTGTCAAGCTACCACCATTAATTTTCTCCCTTCTACTTTGTATCACATATTATCAATTCTATCAAAAACCACATAGCTGATATTTTTCAAAAAAATCTAGTGTGATCACAACATGTTCATATACGAAATGTATCCTGTTGGAGTTATTTGAAATAAAATTCGAATTTTTATAATTTATTTTCGTTGTGCAAGCACAGGTTTTGGAAAAAGTCAAAGCGAAACTACTTTAAATGCAGCATATTTGACCACTACGTGACAATATTAAAGCGTGGTTAAGCTCAGGAGCCCTCGTACTATAAAGTCAGCTATGAAATATATTTTATATCTGTTCATTGAGCTACATTTAAAGACATAAAGCCGCCCGCGCGCCGCGTGTTGCTCGTGGCGAACCTATTTCTTGAAATCCTGCAGTTTTGAGCAGTACGTGATTTTATTAAGGACACGTTCAGCTGAAGACCCATCTTTGCTATAAATTTAAAAAATAATAATTGTTTTTACCGTGTTTATCATGTAAAGTCCTGCAGTGATCGCGTCCCTCTCTTCCGTGAAAACAGCTCGTGTCTCCTCCTCCCTCCTTCCGGAGCGGGTGAGCTCGCCTCAGTACCCCTATGAAACCAGCCCGAAAATCTCAGGAAATCTCGCGCGGCTTCAGCACGGAATATCCGGTGGAAAAGGATGAAAGGGGGTCTCTGCGACGCACATATGACGTAACATCCGACCCGAGCCGACCAGTGGAAAAGGGGCATAAGTTTATATCTTAGATCCTCATTACTGTTTATTTTTTCAATTTATGTTTTTATTGTTGGATGTAACTGAGACCCTGTGTACACAATTTTATTCCACCCCATGTACTACATGTGATGTGAATGACAATAAAGAACCTTGAAACTAATGTGCTGACATATTGAACCAAATGTAAGAGTAAGATACAGCTCATGCAGATGTTATTACCTCTTGGAGCTATTTAGAGAAGGAGAAGAAGTTTTACAAGAAAACTTCAGAAAGTATGAAGTCCAGAGGGAGGATTTTAAAATCATGAGTTTACATAAACCACTGGTATACAATAATACTGTACAACTAAAATGAAAAAATGTTGCGAGGTAGTAACAGACTTTGTCTTCAGACCCTGCTTTATTGTCATATTTACATCTCTTTTTTTTTTCTCTGTTACTTCTGATAAAACAAGACTTTAAAAAAAGTTTGTTTGTTTGTTTTTTCTCACAAAGGTGGAGCTGGTCCTTCTTGGCCTGTTTTGGAAGTTTAGCTTATTGGTTTAAATTAAAATTCACGTTAACACCAAACTCATGCACTGAGGTTCTTCTGACAATGGCTGATGACCCCACTAAGTTTTCAATGACTTGCATGATCTAATAACAAGCAACTGATTTGTAGCACATTTGAATCTTCCATTAATGCAAATGCAATCATGAGCAGCTCTCTTTTTACAACACTAGATATTGATTTTTCTCTGCATTCCCGCCATAAAGTTCCCCCGCGCCGTCACAATGCCCTTTGCTTTCTTCTTGGTACAACTCCCAAGCCATTCCATGATGCATATAGGAGTTAAAAGACAACACCAATCATGTTGTTACTACCATGGGTATTACATTTGTGCTAAGGGTAGTTCCACAAACTTGTCATTATCATAAATGTATCACAAGCATAGTACAGCGTGTCACCTTTTTGACCACCAAGCTACACCAGTGTACAGAGATCCCATGGAAGAACTATGCTGCCATTGCTGTCACCATGCTCTAACCAGAACCACAATATGCTACCATTATAAATATTACCATTACAACCTCGCTACAGATGAGAAGACAAAGGAGATTGTCGTGGACTTCAGGAAGAGTGATGCACAACATGCCCCCCGGAACATTAACAGCACCGCAGTGGAGAGAGTGGACAGCACCAAGTTCCTGGGAGTGCACGTCTCAGAGGACCTGTCCTGGAGCAGGAACACTGCAGCACTGGCCAAGAAGGCTCACCAGCGCCTCTACTTTCTCCGCAAGCTGAAAAGGGCTGGAGCTTCAACCCCCATCATGTGCACCTTCTACAGAGGTGCCATAGAAAGTGTCCTGACCAGCTGCATCACGGTGTGGTTTGGTGCATGTACTGCATCATGCCGCAAGAGCCTCCAGCGCATCGTGAGAGCAGCTGAGAAGATTGTCGGCACCTCCTTGCCCTCACTGCAGGACTTACACAGCAAACGCCTCACTCGGAAAGCCCACTGCATGGCAGGTGATCCCACACACCCACTACACAGCCGCTTTAGACTGCTGCCATCAGGGAGGAGACTGAGGAGTCTCCAGGCTCGAACCAGCAGACTGAGAGACAGCTCTGTCCATCAGGCAGTCAGAATGCTAAACACTCTGCCTGCTCTGCCTCCCCTCCCATTTGAACTGCCTTAACACAAAAAACTTTCTCACACATTACCACTCAACACAAAGTTTTTAACACTGGACTCTGTGTCATCAAACGGGTTATTCACTAAACTCTCGGTCATGTGCTCATTCAGTTTGCACTACTTCTCATATTTGCACTAATGTTTGTATTACATTACTGCCTATAGTCATACTACTGTTTACATTCACTGTTTACATTTATTAATACGGTTTACATTTATTACTACTGTTTTACATTTATTACTACTGTTTACATTTACACTACTTTTATATCTACACTACTGCTGATACATATACAGTATTCTCTGACTAGCCTTATCTAAGGATGCCAAATGTGCCTTATGTGCCTTACTGCATATGCCACTTTGCCTCTATACCAACATCAACTACCTCATACATATTCTGATAGACAAACTATCTACACTTGGACTAAGCCCCTCTATTTGTAACTGGGTACTAGACTTCTTAACAGACAGACCACAGTCCGTGAAGATCCACAACTTCTCCTCCTCCACCATAACCCTCAGCACTGGCTCTCCTCAAGGATGTGTGCTGAGCCCCCTTCTGTTCACTCTGCTCACATATGATTGTACAGCCACACTTCCAGGCTGTCATATTGTTAAGTTTGCAGATGATACAGCGGTGGTGGGATGCATCACAAACAATGATGAGTCCAGCTACAGACAGGAGGTGGAACACCTGGAGAGCTGGTGCAAAGAGAATAATCTTCACATGAATGTGAAGAAGACAAAGGAGATGATTGTGGACTTCAGAAGGAACAAACACACCCACGCCCCACTGAAAATAGGTGGGTCTGCAGTGGAAGTGGTCTCCAGCTACAAATACTTGGGTGTACACATGAATGATAACCTCAGCTGGAGCAACAACACCACCAGCCTGATCAAGAAAGGTCATCAGAGACTCTACTTCCTCAGACGGCTGAGACGTGCTGGTCTGAGCAGCCCAGTTCTCACCTCGTTCTACAGGTGTGCAGTGGAGAGCGTCCTGTGCTCCAGCATCAACGTGTGGCATGGAGGCTGCACAGTTGAAGAGAGGAAAGCTCTACAGAGAGTGGTGAAGGCTGCACAGAAGTCTGTTGGAGTCAGTCTCCCCACCATCACAGACATTTACACCTCCAGATGCAGGAAAAGAGCCACCTGCATCATGAAAGACCTCACTCACCCAGCACACTCACTCTTTGCCCCACTCCCCTCAGGACGGAGGTTGAGGAGCATCAAGTGTAGAACCACTAGACTGAGGAACAGCTTCTACCCTGAGGCTGTTAGACTCATGAATAAATAAAAATAAAATAAAAAATAAACACTGCAAAATATCACATCATGCTGATGCTGATCTGTTTTCTTGTTGCTGTGTTCATCTGTGTTCATCTGTGTTCATCTGTGACCATCTGCTCATACAAACTCATGTTCGTGCTGCTGTTTATTCCCACTATATTAGGCTTAGTGTATTACTAGTTGATGTTTTTCTTAGTTAATTCTAGATGTTATTACTGTTTTTCTCTTGCATTTGTTGTTGGATGTAACTGGGACCCCGTGTA
>JBBPBX010004179.1:67289-78186 GCA_038048925.1 Garcialebias charrua | reverse complement strand
CCCATCCTGATGAAGTGCTTTGAACGGCTAGTCATGAAAAGCATCACATCTGTCCTCCCTGACTCCCTGGATCCCTTCCAATTTGCATACCGACCTAATCGCTCAACCGACGATGCCATCTCCTCTGCCCTTCACACAGCTCTCACACATCTGGACACGAAGGACTCCTATGTTAGAATGTTGTTCATCGACTTCAGCTCGGCATTTAACACCATCATCCCCCAACAGCTCATCCATAAACTGGACAGTCTGGGGCTGAACACCTCAATGTGTAACTGGCTGCTAGACTTCCTGACCGGGAGACCACAGACAGTACGGATCGGGAGTAACACATCTAGCACCATCACATTGAACACAGGGGCCCCACAAGGATGTGTGCTGAGCCCCCTTCTATTCACCCTGCTAACACACGACTGCACACCATCGTACAGCTCCAACCACTTCATCAAGTTTGCGGATGACACAACAGTGGTAGGTCTCATCAGCAACAACGATGAGACGGACTACAGGAACGAGGTGAGCCGCCTGGCCTTGTGGTGCGGACACAACAATCTCACTCTCAACGTGGAGAAGACAAAGGAGATTGTTGTGGACTTCAGGAAGAGGGATGCCCAACATCCTCCTCTGACCATCAACAGCACCGCAGTGGAGAGAGTGGACAGCACCAAGTTCCTGGGAGTGCACGTCTCAAAGGACCTGTCCTGGAGCAGGAACACTGCAGCACTGGCAAAGAAGGCTCACCAGCGTCTCTACTTTCTCCGCAAGCTGAAAAGGGCTGGAGCTTCAACCCCCATCATGAGCACCTTCTACAGAGGTGCCATAGAAAGTGTCCTGACCAGCTGCATCACTGTGTGGTTTGGTGCATGTACTGCATCCTGCCGCAAGAGCCTCCAGCGCATTGTGAGAGCAGCTGAGAAGATCGTGGGCACCTCCTTGCCCTCACTGCAGGACTTACACAGCAAACGCCTCACTCGGAAAGCCCACCGCATGGCAGGTGATCCCACACACCCACTACACAGCTGCTTCAGACTGCTGCCATCAGGAAGGAGACTGAGGAGTCTCCAGGCTCGAACCAGCAGACTGAGAGACAGCTCTGTTCATCAGGCAGTCAGAATGCTAAACACTCTGCCTGCTCTGCCTCCCCTCCCATTTGAACTGCCTTAACACTAAAACTTTCTCACATACTATCACTCAACACAAAGTTTTTAACACTAGACTCTGTGTCACCAAACGGGTTTTCACTAAACTCTCGGTCATGTGCTCATACAGTTTGCACTACTTCTCATACTTGCACTAATGTCTGTATTACATCACTGCCTATAATCATAATACTGTTTACATTCTCTGTTTACATTTATTAATACTGTTTACTTTTATTACTACTGCTTACATGTAATTACTACTGTTTACATTTATTTACACTACTCTAATATCTACACCACTGCTGATACATATACAGTGTGCTCTGAACGGTCTTATTTAGGGATGCCCAATGTGCCTTACTGCATATGCCACTTTTTGCCTCTACAACAACATCAACTACTACCTCATACATATACTGTGTACATTGACTCATACGCTGCTTTGCCACTTTGCAAATGTCAATGCTAGAAACCTTTAGTTTATTTTAGTTATACTTTTTATACTCTTTTTTTATACCACTATGAAAAAAAACTCAGGACAGTGTTAGTTTTACTATTTTTATGCTTATGTCTATTATTATATGTTTCAGTGTTTCAATGTTTAGATGTTTACTGTTGCACCGAGGGACTGAGAGAAACGCAATTTCGGTCCTGTGTATGTCCTGCACTGTACATATTGCAGATCTGACAATAAAGTTGACTTTGACTTTGACTTTGAGACCTTTTTTTTTTACAGTTCCTTTTTTCTTGTTTAGTTTCTGAGCTGTTTAACTCAAAACTGCAAAAAGGTACGTAAGAGGAAAGATTTGAGGTTGGGAAATATCCAGAGATACTGTAAATAACCCAAAACCTTGTTGTTATAAAGACAAGTGCAATAAGAGTACCGGTACTGCACACAGCCCACACAAGCAAAGACCTTATACAACATTTGACCTTGACCTTATAGTAGGGGTGATGAAAAGTCTGTGACACTAATGGCACGTCCCGACCAAACAGCTTTTCAACAGCAAAAAGGCTTGTCACGCACGCAAGTGGACGCACTGGACCCAGTGGTGTCCTGACCTGAACGTGAAATTGCGGCTGCGTTGCGGCGGCGGGGGGGGAGCTTACCGGTCAACCAGTTGAACGGCGTTTGAAAGTTTGAACGGCAAAAACGTTCAGCAATGATCAACGCGTGCTTGGAGGCTGAAGCGGGTTCACGTGCACGGAAAACGCTTTTCCAGCACGCTCAACACGCACGTGACGTGACGCCTGATGCCAAGACGTGGCTGGAGGTGCGTCCCCATTGACTTTGCATGTAAACTGGACGCTCCTGCAGTTGAAAACGCGTTTGGTCAGGACGTGGCATAAGGCTGAACAATTAATTGCATTTGTGATAATATTGTGATAAGAAAAAACAAGATTTTCTAATCGCAAAGGCTGAAATTTGACTGGTCACGCAGCTAGTTACGTGACTTACGAGTGATCGGAGCAGAGCAAAGCAGGGAGCAGGAGAAGTCAGCACATGATGTTGGAAATTTGCATATTGCATATTTGTCACAACATATATATCTTATATCATTCAGCTCTGTTCGTTTTTGCAAAATAAATTATAAATATATAAAAATTTCATTACAATTTATGGTAATTTTTTCGCTGGGATACGCCCTTAGAAATCCGAGATTTTCCGCAAACGTCATCAGTGACGTGCCCGTGGGGAGGCGCTTCCCCAACGCGCATGTAAATACAGTATATGTAAATATCAATGGCGTAGCTTGTCGTGTGCAGCATTTCTAGTGTTGATCTAAGCTATTTGTCTTCAGTTTTGGAAGTTCTGTTAGTTCTGGTGATTCCAGTAAGATTCAGAAGACTTTTAAAACCGGATTCTATTCCTACTATTTTTAAAAGAAAGTCCCCCAGCTACCACATCTAAACAACGCAGGGAAGCTACCGTCAAGGAAAAGAGTAAGTCTTTGTGTAAACATAATCGGAGGTGTGTGGTGTTTTAGAAGATAAACTATATATTTAACGTGAGCTCATGTTGTTTTACTTTATATACTATGAGTGTATAAAGCCAATTATCACGGAGGATTAAACATGTGCAATGCTAAAAAAAGAATTAGCTGACATAACATCATGGGGCAAACACACGTTGCTTGTTATGTATTTTTAAATTATGTCTGCGCGATCAAGTAACATCAGTAAGTTTTTTATTCATGGAGTGTTTATTAATGAGAGTTTTGGATGATTTACTGTCTTAAAATGATAGATCTCAGACGCAATCGGGCCTTGCAGTTAGCTTAGCCCAAGAACAAAGAAGCTACATGAAGCTAACATCACTTAGCTACTTTTGATGACATAAACCGTGTCTAAATCACTTTTCCATTGATCGAGTGTCTAATAACTGTATAGGATGAATAATAACCCTTCGATTGCTTTAATACATTTATGTTCCAACAATAGGTTGCGTTTGTTCACTGCTAACAAACAGCCGAGATACCGGAGCAAACACGTTGCTATTTATGTATTTTTAAATCATGTCTGCGCGATCAAGTAACATCAGTATGTGTTTTTATTCATGGAGGGTTTATTAATGAGAGTTTTGGATGATTTACTGTCTTAAAATGATAGATCTCAGACGCGATCGGGCGTAGCTTTTAGCTTAGCACAACAACAAAGAGAAGCCACATGGCTATCCTCACTTAGCTACGATGGATGAAATAAACCGTGTCTAAATCACTTTTCCATTGATCGAGTGTCCAATAACTGTATTGGCTGAATAATAACCCTTCGATTGCTTTAATACATTCAAGTACTAACAATAATTTGTTTATTCGATGCTAAGAATGATGAACCCACATGAACCTACCGCACGTTTTTTCAAAGCTGCATCATGTATTAAAAAGTTTTCCATTGATAGAGCATAAAATAAAATGATTAGAGCGATCAATGGAAAAGTGATTTAGACACGGTTTATTTCATAAACAGTTGCTAAGTGGGGTTAGCTTCGTGATGTGGGTCTTTGTTGTTGTGCTAACGCTAAGCTAACAGCAAGGCCCGGTCGCGTTTGAGATTTATAATTTTAAGACAGTAAATCATCCAAAACTCATTAATAAACCCTCCATGAATAAAAAAAAATTACAGATGTTGCCTGATCGGCAGTAAGATGGTCGCTGCAGACATAGATTCTTTAGTAGGACACCATCGGTCCCTCGTTCTCTGTACTTGTTCATTATAGGTGAAGTTTCTCATCTTTTGGGAATTTGTGAATGCTCACTTGTTCACTGCTGATATTAGAACACCCAAATGCGCTACAACGTGACGGCATTTTTCAAGTTACACAAAAAAAAGAGGCGATCTTTCAGAAAAATGATCTGTATGGCAAGCAGTTAAAACACCAGACAAACGGGCAAGGCTCTGCCTTATGCCCAGTGCCCACAGGTACGTCACAATAAAGTTTTGCGGAAATGCGCAGAATTTTAGGGGTGTGTCCCAGAGAAAAAACTACCATAACTTGGAATGAAATTTTAATATATTTATAATTTATTTTGCAAAAAACGAACAGAGCTGAATGATATAGGATATATATGTTGTGACAAATATGCAAATTTCCAACATCATGTCACAATCCCTTTAATCGGTTGCACAATGGCGTCAGGCCCGACAGAAGCTGATACATCTGAAAGTTTGGTACCAAAGAGGAGCAGTCCATCTGCTGTTTGGAACTATTTTGTCTATAAAAAAAGAAGACACTGTACAACGACATGTACTGTGCAGAACCTGCCTTGCTGTTGTTGCTACCTCTCAAGGTAACACCACAAATCTTTATCAACACTTAAAAAACACAGCAAAGCCATTTACGATAGTTGCATGGCTAGAATGCCAACGACCAGTGCTTCAACTTAAAGTAAGCAAAGTAGCAGCCAACAGGGATCACTGACCGAACTGTTTGAAGGTATTACTCTGTATGAACATGATTCAAAACTGCACGCAGAAATAACTCCAGAAATAACTCCAGTATTAACGGAGTTCATAGTGAAAGACATGATGCCCATTAATATGGTGACAAGCCTGAGTTTACAGCTTTGGCAAACACAATGTGGTACAGAATGCCCTCGTGCACACATTTTAGCCAAGCTGCTATCCAGGAGCTACTTTGTACACAAAACATGCAGAAACAGAGTTTCAGAGGAGCTGAAAACAGTGGATTTTTTTGCAACAGAAACAGAATGATTTATTGTTTGTGTTTGCTGAAAAATACATGAGAAGAAGACATTGAAAAATAACTGCATATTAAATCGCAATATTGAGGTAAAAAATGGCAATTAGAATATATTCTAAAATTGTTCAGCCCTATGTGACACTACGTCTAGTGATGCATATGTATCAAATTTCAGTAAATTATCTTGAGCAGATCAGAAGTTATGGGCCAGACAAGAGAAAGTTAACAAATATAAAGACAGACTCACTGAGAATCTTCACCAGCATAAAGACAGACTACACTACAATACGTCCGGCATTTGGCGGACATACAAAAATAATGTTATTTTGATTGTTCGCTTAGGAAACTGTTTCTTCTGGTGATAAAGAGCAATTTAAACATCTTTGGAAGTCAATCTGTATTTTCACACAGCAGCTTGATGCATTCTGTACATTTTACATGTGTACTGATGCCAGAGTGCAATGATGCATCACAACAAAGTGTTCCAGGGGTGTTTTCAGCAAGAAGTGCACAACTGGCAAAATATAAATCTGCCGTCTTTCTTCTTGACAGCAAATATTGGAAACTAGAAGTTACAAGCAGAAAGATAACTATGAAAAATGTGTTTGTTATAAAAGGATCCATTCCTGGTTTGCGGTTTGCTTTTCGTACGTGAAAAAAACCTGTATATATATTTGTCTGTGTGTGCTGCGGTGCACCGTGTAGCTGTGAATCATGCTGACCAGGCAATAAACATCTCAGATGGTTCATGCATTATGGGAATATGCTTGTGGCATATCCAAACAACAGTACCTTAGAAAAGCTGAGCACTATAAAACCACACCACTGCTTTAACCCTTAGAAAGTTTTTTGATTTAATAATTTAAATTTGATATTTTTATTTCAGGTGGAGATAGCTTTAAAGTGGCATTGTGGCTCAGGTGATGGAGCTGTTGCCTCTCAGTGAAGTAAAAAATGATGGATGAATGGATGGATGTTGACTTTTCCCTATAAGGAACACCTATTGTCATATTGTTCACCCTTCAGAAGAGGTTACGTTCAGTGGTAGACGGGGTGGATGGTTTTTTTTTTGTTCATTAAAATGAATTGACTTTTGCAATCATTAACACAAGGTTTATTTGTTAATGGACAGTCAGTGAAAGATCTCTGAGTGATATTAAAAATAATAGCTTGTCCACTTAATTTAGAGCTTTGTTTCTTTCAACTTGCTGAAAATCGATTAAGAACATCTTGACAGTATTGTATTCTCTCCACCTTCCACTCCAGTTTAATGGATTTACAACACATTTCTTTTCAGGGGCACACACTGATATTTTTCTATACTTTTCACTACTATTAGGTTGACAAAAGTGTAGCCAGGCATTTTAAATACCATTTTCAAGAAATGTGGAACTAATCGGGAGTACAAAGTCTTTGGTTTATATAAGCAGTTGAATAAATCAAAAGCCCAAGGTGGAAGAGCTGCAAAAGGGCACAATAAATCCCACTGTAACATTAAGAGTAGTAACTACCACAAAACTGAACAGATATAAAAGATGGAAATGTTCAAGAGTTATTACAACTGGCTGCCACATGCATGGCCAAGATGCACAGCTATGTCAGTGTAATGTGCAATTACACGCAAATAGCAACATTATCAAGACCATCAGCAAAAAAGGATGAAGATTAAAGTGGCAACTCAAAATGCTATCTAGTTTTATTGGCATCCGAGCCATGGTCCAGCACTGTTAAGTTTTCTTTTGAACAGACATGTGGCTTGGACTTTCAGCCAGCCCCTGCTGTCATTAGGAGCTAAAAATGAAGCAAGTTGACTAACTGAAATAGGGCCATTTTTGCCGACAGGCTTCTCTAAAAAAGGGAAATTGGGACGTGCTTTAAAAGCCAAGCATCAAGCCAAAAAGCTTCATACTGTGCCAGCAATGAGAAATGCTAGCTTTTTCAGAGTATAAAAGCACCATAATCTGTCTATGTGTGTGTTCTTGGTAAGATGTTGGGGGAATGGGAGGGGAGTGAGAAAAATTGCCAGGCCAGATTGGATTTCTTGTTGTTGAATTTTAATCTGCAATCCTCAACGCCACTTCTCCAAAGCCCATCTGCAGACAAGTGTCTGAATCTTGATGAAAGAAAACAGCTGAGAATGAGAGACAGCTTGAAGTGACAAGAGAAACAAGACTCGGGACCCATTTATTCATGCTGAGAAATTCATTTTGATCCACACAGCATCAAGAATCATTTCAGCAAAACTGGCAGTAACATAACAGAATAGAACAGAACTTGATTTTACTAAGTGAAGCTCAAATAACGATGCTGTGCTTCTGAAAGGTTGGTTGCGAATAGACTATCCCTGTCCTACAGGATTTGGGAGTAAGACCTGTGAACAAATTGTGATGGTATTCAATTCCCCAGATAATGTGGAGCCTCTTCTATCAAGTTAAAAGTCAAGAAAATGAGCCCTGTGCTATTGATGAATACAACCAAACAGAAAAGGAACGGTGCACAACTCACTGCAAGACAACACATATCAGGAACCATGCCAGCCATAGCCCTGCCAGCAAATATCTTCTTAAATGGTGACTCTCATCCCGTGCACCGGAAATTCAATTTATTATATATAAGCCTGAGACCGTACTCTCAATCTGTTTCTTTAAGATATACCCCTTCTTCATCATACTAACAAGTAAACCCTCCTTAGTGCTGTGTGTGGTTGTTCATAGGGGCAGACGGTCAATGCACAAAGATTAGGCCAACTAAAAAGCCTGTCAATCAGAATGAACGATAGAGTCAGGCTCAGCAAGACAAGATATGTACCCCCACCGTCCGCATCATCCCCACAGGACGTGTAAAAGCCACTAGATAATGGTTTGATAGCTGGATGTCACTTCAGAGCATGCAGGGGAGAACTAAGCACATGTCAGAGGAACACTTCTTTTACACCAATTACACTTCCCGGAGCTCTCAAAAAACTAACCCCCACATCTGATCAGTGGGAAGTGCTGTCAAGGGAGCCCACTGAGCCGAGGCTCCAATTTACACTTGGGGTATTAGGTGGGACCCTAGCGTGACAGTGCAAAGTACAGACGAGATGCATTGTATGCTTCCTGTTACTTGAATGCATCCCGGCACGAACCAGCAGATCTAGTAGGGCCGCTCATGTTTGAGTCATAACCTTGTTTTCCCCTCTAAATTTATGGGACCAACACCTGTTGATGGAGAGATGTGACAATAGCTCCCCTAGGTAATTGGCTCTCTTCCCAAAGTCAAATACTGTAGTGGCTGATACACATTGTTGATGGTTGATAGCTGCATGAGGTTGACAGACAGTGGTATAAATGTAGGATGACTGAAAAGGCACGATGAGCTTAAGGAGTTAGGAGTTATCCATCTGAGAATGGCAGTGTGACAGCAGCAGTTCCAGCACAGACCTATGAATCTAGAGGAAGCTTAAGGCAGGTCACCCATGACTGCAATTCTACTATCTTCCACACCTAAAAATCTCATCTCACCAAAAATATAAACAAACCCATTTTATCTTCCAACTAAACCATGATACAGTAAAATATTTGCTATTTTACAAATTAAAAAAATTAGATGTTGGAATCACATGTATACTAAAGAAGAAAAAAAAAAACACTCAGTAACAAACAGAAAAGGCTTTTAAGATTATCACCGTGGTATTTTTCTTCTTGTGTGGCAATATGTTAGAAGATGGGAAAAATCTCTTTCCATTCCTGTAAGGAAAGCATTTCTCACACTTGTCACCTTCTTTTATTAGTTGATTTAATTTCCCATTTTTGCTGTCATTGGTTGAAGTTACAATAAACTAATTGCAACAATATTACACAGCATGCTACAAGTATCTTGCATTATTTATCTTGTGGGTTTATCAGTAGCTGTTCAGGGTGACAGGGAGCTGGAGCCTTTCTCTAGCGATTGTTGGGTGAGAGGCAAGGTATAGATACCTTGTACTGGTTGTCAGACTATCACAAGGCCACAAAGAGACTGTAAGAGTTGTAATTGTAAAGGATGCTTGTAACACAGGAGTACCTTGAATGCCATTAGTTTCTAGTCTTGTTAGGTGGACAAAATGTGCTCAGTGAACTTGTATTTTCTCCCGTCTTAAATTACAGGTAGCATTACAGGTTGGATAGATTTAGTTTTATTCATGTATGGTAGGGCAGCAGCCATCCAACTGTACTTTGTAACTTTTTTTAAATTGAGAACCTCTAAAACAGAGAACAAACAGTGGGGTGCCCAGTGCCTGCGTAGTCTGCTGTATGCTATGTTAACTAATGAACACAACACAAACCGTTCTAGACTTAAACCAAGCTCACACGTATATTGTGACAACTTGAAATTGCTCAATAACCTAACATGAATGTTCTTGAACTTGGGGAGGCAGTGTTTAAAATATTAAAAATCCAGTAAGAGAGTAAAGCAAAGGCCGTGATGTTAGAATGCAAAAAAAAATTGTAGTTTTAAGTTTTAAGAATGAGATCAACATATGTATGCGCTGTTTGTAAGCTTTGCGCCTTTAAGGGTTATTTTAAAATCACATTATTTTTTTTATTTTTTTACTTATTTTTATTATTATTAATTAACATTAGAGCAGGAAAAGACCATAATTTATAATAAAAAGCTGAAGGTTTAGCTTCTCAGATGGTTTTATTTCATATCTATACTGTAGTTTATTTAGAGTTATGAGGCTTTTTAAAACAGCAATTTCAGGTTTATAACATACATATTTTGCCTCTTTTTTTTAAGAAACAGATACTATTTCATAAGGTCACACATTTTGCTAAAATACAGATGAGTACTAATAAACAAAAGCTCCTTTTACAAACATATCAAAATCTCTTTTCTTTGCAGTCTTTAGAAGGTGCACTTGAAAAGATTTGTAGTTCTGACCTTTGTTGGGACTTGTTTTCAGCATTGTCTACAGAAAACAATTTTTTGCTGACAATTTAAATCCAAAACCATCTCCAGATAACAGCCATTGTTTTTATTTTTTGCACAGCAGCGCTGCTCTCCTCTCTCTGCCCAGTCAGACAGTGAGGACTTTGTTGTTGGAAGAGGGTGATCATGATTTGTTTTAGAAAAGGGAAGAAAGGGCTGAATCTGACCCTGTGCAGAGGAGAGAGTCCAGAACCCCTCTGACTGGGTCAACAGAACCAGGCAACATGTGGATGATGACCCAGAGGGGGTACTAATGGAATAATTTTTTTAAACTTTAAATTACCGTGAAATGCCGATAAATATTTTGTCAATTTAAAAAACGTGTAGTGTAGTTTTTAAACAAACAAACCTTAAAGCGTTAAAATTTAATAATATCGTTTAACTTAGATATTTTTATTTCAGGCGGAGACAACTCCAAAAGACTGACTACCAGTAGTTTTTTGTGGAAAAATATTTAAAATAGTACCCTGATGCATGCTCAATAATCCAGGTAAAAATTTAAAATAGTATTTTTTTTTTTTCAAGATCTTTTTATTGAATTTTCTTCCTTTTTTTTCTCAAACAACACCACCACCACCACCACCACCACCACCACCACCAC
>JBBPBX010004179.1:55046-67182 GCA_038048925.1 Garcialebias charrua | reverse complement strand
CAGGTTGGCTTTCTTGGACTGTGAGGTCTCAGTTTCTGATAGAGGAAATTTGCAAACTGAGGTGTACCGCAAACCCACCCACACAGACCAGTATTTACAGTTTGACTCCCATCACCCTCTGGAGCACAAGTTAGGAGTCATCAGGACTCTGTATCACAGAGCAGACAGCGTCCCCACTAACTCAGGAGCCAGACAGAAGGAGAAATCACACACAAAACAGGCTCTAGAGAGAAATGTGGATATCCTAACTGGGCCTTCCTGAAAGCAGAGAAGAAACCCAAACAGGACTCCAGCCAGCCATCAGGTGAAAAGATGGAACCCAGACCCAGACTAGTGGTCATTCCGTATGTTGCGGGAGTTTCAGAGACATTGAGATGTTTATTTTCTAAACACAACGTCCCAGTGTCTTTTAAACCCCAATATGCATTACGGCAAAGACTGGTTCATCTCAAAGATCCAGTCCCCCGGCCAAGCCCGGATTTTCGCACGGGCTTCCGGGGCTCCAGCCCGGGCCCCGGCGCTCCGGGGTCCTGCGCGCTTCTTTTTTTTTTTTTTGTGAACGGATAGTGTCTGAACTCAGTCTGCTACTGCTGGAGTTCAGTTAGAACTCTACGTGCCTGCTACGTGCTTGAGAGAGCTGTGTCTGGAGACAGGAGCAGAGGGAGGAGAAACCCGCTGCTGCGCCGACAAGGAGCACTGAACTCGTTAAGCGGTGACGTCACTCTCTGGGATCAAAGGGAAGACGCGGATCACCCGAACCAGAGGCAGACTGTGTCCAGGAGTTCAGCGTGATTAATCTGCTATAGTAACACCTTTAAAATAAGTTAATGGTGACCTTTCCTGTTTCTTTTCTTTCTTTCTTTTTTTTATTGCTAAGCCTGTGCCCTACAAGTTCACAAGCTCCTTTTTTGCTAAGAAAATGCGACAGGTCCATTGCATACTTAGTTATCAACGTGATTACTCTTTATCTTAATCACCAACACAGCCCCCGCATGCGATGTGTCGGGTCGGACCGGTGCAGCCGCGCGAGTCCGCTCATCTTCTAAACACATAACAGCGGAGTTATGAATTATAGTTGCGTCCTCAACTTTAAAAATAAAACCAGAGTTGTTTGTGCACTAAAAACAGCGTAACTCTTGGAAAAAGGAGCAAACAGAGCAGGTTTACTGATGAACCTGTCTTCCTCCTCCACACAGTTCAGCTCTGAGCGAGAGAGTCCTCCTACTTGCTCTCTGAGCTGCAGAACTGCGCTGAAACCACGCCCACGTGCTGACACGCCCCCACAGTTCCAGACTAAGGGAAAATCATGTTTTTTCATGATTTTTGACACTTAATTTTATAAGGAAAACAATGTTTTTAATCAGTCAGATTTATATGGGTGATTAATAACACATATTTATGCCATGTGACAAACTAAAAACACAAATCTAATTTCACTTTACACGGTCTTTAATGTGATTTTCAAATGTAAGATGAGAGTCCATTTTTATTCCAAGATTTGTAACAGAGGTGGAGAGGGGGATGTCTTGTCCAGAGAAGGAGATTGTTGTTAAAGTTGATGTTTGTATCTGGTGAGGGGTGCCAATCAGTATGGCCTCAGTCTTGGAGCAGTTTAATTGAAGAAAGTTCTGATTCATCCATGCCTTATTTCCTCCAGGCAGGTAGAGAGGGCAGTGAGTGAAGATGGAGATGGGGATGATGAGGATGCTCCAGTCCTGATGTAAAGCTGTGTATCGTCGGCATAGCAGTGAAAAGAAATGTTGAACTGATTAATAATTTGACCTAAAGGCAGCATGTAAAGGGAAAACAGCAGGGGCCCCAGAACTGACCCTTGAGGGACACCACAGGAGACACAGACTGTCTGGGAAGTGGCATTGCCAAGACTAACACATTCCAGCCTATTGGAGAGGAAAGATTTGAACCAGTCCAGGACAGTGTCACAGAGACCGACCTCCACATGAAGACGGTGGAGGAGGATACTATGGTCCACAGTGTCGAAGGCTGCAGTGAGGTCAAGGAGGACAAGGATGGAGGGAGAACCAGTGTCAGCAGCCATGAGGACATCATTTGTTACTCTCAGCAATGCAGTCTCAGTACTGTGAGCTGCACCGAAGCCAGACTGAAACTTCTCATACAGGGAGTGTTGTTGTAGGTGGATCTGCAGCTGAGCAGCAACTGCTTTTTCTAGCACTTTAGACAGAAATGGGAGGTGGGAAATTGGGCGATAATTAAAAAGAATGTCGGGATCCAAATTAGATTTTTTCAGAAGAGGCCTAATGATGGCAGTTTTTAGAGGCAGTGGAACATGACCAGATTGGAGAGACTTATTTATTATTTGTGAGATTAATGGGCTTATTGCAGAGTGATTGCAGGGTATACAGGTATTCCCCGATTTACGAGCGAGATCCGTCACAAGGAGGCGCTCGTAAACCGGAAATCTCGTAATTTGGAACGGCCGCCATTTCTCTCGTAAACCCGGAAGTCCGCTCGTAAATTTCGCCAGCGCACCTAAAAACACTCTATTTTCATCTAAAAACTACTTTTGAGTGCATAAAAATGATCGGAAACGTGTGTTTATATGCTTAACTTGCTAACTGTAGTGAAAAAACACATGAAAACTCAGTATTTTTTTCGTTTTTTCCAAAAATTCAACCCGGAAGTCCGCTCGTAAATTTCGCCAGCGCACCTAAAAACACTCTATTTTCATCTAAAAACTACTTTTGAGTGCATAAAAATGATCGGAAACGTGTGTTTATATGCTTAACTTGCTAACTGTAGTGAAAAAACACATGAAAACTCAGTATTTTTTTCGTTTTTTCCAAAAATTCAACCCGGAAGTCCGCTCGTAAATTTCGCCAGCGCACCTAAAAACACTCTATTTTCATCTAAAAACTACTTTTGAGTGCATAAAAATGATCGGAAACGTGTGTTTATATGCTTAACTTGCTAACTGTAGTGAAAAAACACATGAAAACTCAGTATTTTTTTCGTTTTTTCCAAAAATTCGCAGCTCGTAAGTCTGGAACCTCGCAGATCAGAGCGCTCGTAATTCGGGGACTACCTGTATGCAGAAATTCTAGGGTTGAATTTAATACCTTTTAATACCTTTTTAATACCATCAAAATATTTTTTAATACCATCACGGCACCGAGCTGTAACCGTAGCGGCAACCTGTTGTATTTCAGTTCCATGCAACTAATTGTAAAGTGATAAGATTACTGTCATTTTCTTCCTAAACTTTGGTAGTAAATGTAGTTTTATAACAATTACTGGATACAGTACATCAATTTGCTTCTTGCCTCAATAAAAGCACTGACCTATTTGTTATTTAAATCTAACCCAAGAGAAAAAGTTTAATTGTTCCCACACACAGCATATCTCTAATGGCAAACAAAAAACTGTAAACTTGAAAACAGAACAGTTTAGTTAAAATAATTCAACACTGAACACATGCATAATTCAAAAAGAGAGGGAGAAAAATAATAACTACTGTATTTTTCATCCTGTAAGTTGCAGTTTTTTGCATAATTTACATGCCTTGCAACTTATAGGACGAAGTGACATATTTATAGATTTTTTCCCCCCATATTTATAAACCATTTGACTGAAATATGACCGTTTCCATTCATTCTGACTGAAAAAAAAAAACCTGCAGTTCCTGATGGCCCCATAGGGTATGGCATGCTGTTGGCTGTTGTATCATGTAATAGGAAAACGTGCCTTTAATGACAAATTAAAAAAAGTTCAAGACAAAAACAACTGGACTTTATTTATTATACTATTTATTATACTATTATACTATACTTTGTTTTTTTATTGCACTTTTTAGAATTCACCATGTCCTGGATGACTGAGAATCTTCACTAGCTATTAATGACCCAATCGGCCTGCCATACTCTCCCCACCTCTCTGCTCATTGCTTCAATCCAACAGCCAGCTGCACCGCCCCGGCGAAATGCAGCTAATTTGACCATTAAAGTGCATTTATTAAGAAAATGATAGACAGAAACACACCTCTGCTATAATTTCGAGCTAACAAATAATTGTTTAGGTATTTTTCTTGTTAAATGACGGCGAAACGAGCCGCGCTCCTTTTTCCTGTTTTCACCGCTGAGCGATCACGGTGTACACACAGGCAGCGACACTTTAAAAAAATAAAAATAAAGCCGATTTAACCATTAAAGTACATTTATTAAGAAAACAGACTGAGACACACCTTTTGCTATAATTTCGAGCTGACAAACAATTGTTTAGGTAAATTTCTTGTTAAATGTCTGAAGATAAAGTCGCGCTCCTCTTTCCTGTTTCTTTTTACAGACATGATCAGCCTCGACCAGCTGTAGTTGCGCGCGCACACTGACTGACGATATGACGTCTTTGTTTTAGCTAAGGTCCTACTTGGAACATAAAATTAGAAAAGATAAATAAATTCACAGACCTTTTTTAAGATGCCAGAAAGGGAAAAATATAGTTGTGTAGGTTTTAAAAAATTTAATGCCTCGCCAGATGACGTTTATTACTTTTTAATACTTTTTAATGGCCTTAATTTGTGTTAATTTCATTTACTACCTTTTACAACCCCGCGGATACCCTGGATTGGATTTTATGAGAAATGAGGGGAAGGGATCCAGGACGCAGGATGAAGGCTTCATTTTCTTGATGATGGTCTCCACCTCACTCTGAACAACTTCATCAAAGCTGCTCAGGGACCCAGAATGCAGACGGGTAGATGGCAAACGAAGATCAGGGAGGTTGTGGAGCTGAGATAGTAAGTAGCTCGCATGCTGAAAAAGTGTGAGCACCACTGATCTAGACGGTATCTTTTTCATCTTGTGAAACTTTCGCAAAAGTGAACAGGTTAATTTTGGAATCGTGGTTGTAGTTTCAAGTAGTGGAAAAAGAAACAATTAATTCAGATTTTATCTGTGTGAGCTGAACAATTAATATTTCCTATAAAAGGTGAACTTGCACAATGCTGACGCTTCAACTCTAAAAGACTTAAGACAATAACCTGAAGTAATTACTTCTGGTATATTACAAAATTTAACAAAATGGTTAACTCTGTTGCAACAGACAAAGCAGTAGATACTGGTAACCTGAACAATGGACTGCACTTATATAGCGTGCACCTTTCTATTTTATAAAGATATTCAAAGTGCTTTACACTACAATCTGTGCCTCATTTACCCATTCATACAGCACTCTATGTCTATACAAACAATAATCAGTGCTTTATAACATTCATACACTTATGGGACACACATCGGCGGATATGAGGGGTCCAGTGTTTTGCCCAGGGACACTTTAGCATATGACTGCTGGTGGATTTGAGCCCACAACTCTAGCATTGGAAGACTGCTCTAACCACTCAGCCGCCCCAAGGTGAATGTAAAATAATGTTACTCATAATAATAACATAGAGATGCAGCATAAATACCATCAACGTGAGAGTCCATGTCATGTCCGATCACTGAAGAGACAGCCTCCGTTTGTTGTCGTATTTTGTACTCTTTTCTTCAGTCACGACCAGTTAAGTTGATCAAAACCTGAACAAAAGTGAATTAAAATTAATGTTACTCATAATAATAACAGAGATGCAGCATAAATACCATCAACGTGAGAGTCCATGTCGTGTTAACAGGGCTGCCAACACTCACGCAATGACCGTGAGACACACGCATTCGAGGGGTTTCACACGCTCTCACGCCGCATTCACTTTTCTCACGCTGAGAACTGACAAACGTCAAAATCTCAACTCCGTTCCACTTCCGTATTGGAAAAATATATGAGTCTGCTCCACGTTTTCACCACAACCCTCTGTGTTTTGCACAAGAACATCCACGTTGTTATCCAGTCTGTATTTTTGCTCCAATCTTCCATCTACCTGCAAACAGTTTGCAGTGACTTTGCACAGAGCAGAAAGTTACTGACGGGGCAGGTGTAGCTCGGTGTGTGCGGTCTGACTCTTCCCAAATTGAAGAAAAAGAGGAAAGGTGAGCGGGTTAAAATTACATTAATATCAAACATGTTAGAAAGAAAGGAAAGACGAGATGGATGAAGCAGAGAAACTAGGGAAAGGAAATAAAGTGTGCAGGATTAGCCAAACGTGCTAACTGAACCATATAGCCGGATGTCTGACGAGCAGCACCAAGAGCAGGTAAGATTGAATTGAAAATTAAGAATAAACACAAGTAGATAATGGTATCCTGTTGATATGTACATTTTCTGCTAAACCCACTGGAAAATGAAGAATGTCTCTAACTTTTCTCTTGTCATTTTTGACTAAACCTACATCATAAAATGCTCATACAACTTAAAAGTTAAAACACAGTCAAAAAGGTGGTAAATACTAACATTTATGGAGGACTTACTGACATTAGAAATAAAAGCAGAAATATATAAATAGACCATTAAATGAATATATGCACTTAAAGTTTAAAGTTTAGTTTAAAACAAAACAGGAAAACACCTGAGCTTTTGTTTTAAATTAAACCTTAAAGGACAACACCCACCGTGACAATAACAATTCACCATATTGGAGAATTACTGTAGTAGAATATGATTTCTATTTTCATTTTTGCATTTGGGCCAGGCAAGTGGAAAAAAAAAAAAAAAAAACAACGTATTGCCGGAGTTTTCCGGAAACCCCCCCGAACATTGCCGAACTCGTGATTCACGTAAAAAAAGGCTCCTCCCAAAAGGCAGAAGGCAGTTCACGATGGCGGCTGCTTATGAGAGTGATGAGGATTTCAGTGGAAGTTCCAGTGACTTAGACAATATTTTTAATGATTTATCTGCAAGTGATAGAGAACAAGATGTAGATGTCCAGACTGAAATTATTGATCAGCAAGGACCTTTACCGTACATGTATGAACCACGAAGAAGGCAAGAGGCAGCTCCCCCTGCAGAAGAGTCATCAGAGAACGCACCAGCTCGGATTGAAAACACGGACTGGTAAACTATGTTCCAGTAGCCTTTTTCTAACAAAAATTATTTATTTGAGTAAACAAAAAATGGATTGTAAGGACCATTTGCCTATAAAACGTTTTTGTCCATCTGTTCCCTCTTTTTTTCTCTGACTGGAAAACGCCTTGCATGGCAGTCTGCCGCTACCGGTGTATGAATGGGAGGATGGTTGGTATTGTAAAGCGCTTTGGGGCCCCTCATAGGGGGCTGGAAAGCGCTATATAAATAAGCTCCATCACTACCGGTAATTGCCCTCTGGACATGCTTCCCTCCAGGTTTTTGAAAGAGGTTTTTAATTCTGTGGGTTTCTGTGTATTAACTCTTTTAAACTCCTGCATTCGTTTAGAAATTGTCCCTGCTGCATTTAAACATGCTGTGGTTAGGCCCCTTCTTAAAAAACCTCACTTGGACCTATCAATTTTATCAAATGTTAGACCTATTTCTCATCTGCCTTTTTTAGCTAAAGTTTTAGAAAAAGTTGTTTTTATGCAGTTACAACCTGTGTTAGAAAATCATGGTATTTATGAAACATTTCAGTCTGGATTTAGAACCCGTCATTCTACCGAATCAGCCTCGTTAAAGTCCATAATGATATTTCCATGTCCATGGATGCAGTGTCCCGTTGCACTGGTGTTGCTGGGCCTTACAGCTGCATTTGACACAGTAGACCACACTGTCCTTCTATCTCGTCTTCAACATTATGTTGGAATATCTGGTACAGCACTCAAGTGGTTCACTGCCTACTTGACCAACAGAACATTCTCTGTCATGTTGGATAATCTCTCTTCCTCCACTGCCGTTCTCTCTTGTGGTGTGCCACAGGGTTCTATTCTTGGTCCTCTCCTCTTCTCACTGTACATGCTGCCTCTTGGATCAGTAATAGCCAGACATAACTTTTCTTTTCACTGCTATGCTGATGATGTACAAATTTATTTACCAATGAAACCTAAGAAGAACAGTAACCTTCTCACTCCTTTCGCTGATTGTATTGCCGACATTAAACAGTGGCTTCACCATAATTTTTTGTTTTTAAACTAAGGAAAGACAGAATGCATCTTCTTTGGTGATGATGCTCCCTGTAACTTTGGTGCTCTGACATCCAAGTTCAGACCCACAGTTAAAAACTTGGGGGTGACATTTGACAAAGACTTAAAGTTTGATAAACAAATAGCCTCTGTAGTCAAGACCTGTTTTTATCAGTTATGTCTCTTATCCAAAGTTAAGCCTTTAAATCGTTCTAATTCGGAAAAGGCCATTCATGCTTTTATCACTTCAAGGCTAGACTACTGCAATTCCCTATATGCAGGAATCTCCCAATCCTCCATCTTTAGACACCTTCAGTTGGTCCAAAATGCTGCAGCTCGACTTTTAACCAACACTTCCAGACGTGAACACATTACCCCCGTTTTATTTTCTCTCCACTGGCTTCCAGTCGATTTTAGAATTAAATTTAAAATCTTATTATTCCCTTTTAAAGCTCTCAATGGTCTTGCCCCACTATATTTGACTGATCTTGTTGCTGTCCGTGAATATAGGAGAACACTGAGATCATCTAATACATTTCTACTCTCTGTCCCAAAGTCCAACTACTGTTTACCTAAAAACAGTCAAACGTGTCTCATTCAGTGTCTTGTGTTTTACCCAGAGTGCTTTGCCTGCCGCAGCGTTTCCCATCATGAAGTAGCCTGAGCGGGGCCGGACTTGCAGGGAGCGCGCTCGCCGCAAACTGAGCCAGCAGGCCCAGCCCGCTCTCCTCACAGCCGATACCATCAAAGTCAGACTCTTCCTCCTCCGCTGAGGTCTCTGTCAAAGAGAAGACCATGAGCTCACAGACGAATATGGCAGCTCAAGCAACGTTTCTAATGACTGCAAGTTGTCAAACAAACAAACGAGGAATTTTAGAGTAACAAACAATCTGCACTGCCACACATCTGAACAAGTAGGCTGGTGAAAAACAACAGCAGAGCGAGAGGAAATACACTGTCCAAACCACTGCAGCCTGTTGTCACACTGTAAAGCTGCACAGGAAAATACAGAAGAGCCAGGCTTGTGTCTTAAACATGCACGTGACCAACACACACACACCTGCTGAGACAGAGTGAGCCAAACTTGGGCTTAGACACCATTTATTATTGAGAAAATAAATACAGGAAAGAATGGACTCCCTTTCCTCTGATAAGCCAGCACCACACACACACACACAGAGTTAGCTGTTTATTACAAGAAGTTAGCGGTTAGGTCCATGACAGCAGATGAGTTGAGACGTGTCTCCTCAGGGGGGTTAGAGTTAACAGTGAAGGTGGATGCACAGCACACAACCTCTTGACCTTAAAACATCATCTGAAAAGTTGGATCAATAACGGGGACAAGCTTAAAGTTGGCCTGGAGGTTCCCAACCCTGATCCTCACAGACCACTGTCCTGCATCTTTTAGCCGTTTCCCTGCTTCAGCACACCAGACTGTAATTAATGAGTCATTGAGAGACTTCTGCTACACTTGACACTCTGAGTAGGTAATTATTTGAATCAAGTGTGTTGAAGCAGGGAAACAGCTAAACATGCTCGACACTGGGCTATGGGGACCAGCGTTGGGGACCTCTGCAGGTTTGACCTTTTTCAAGCTGGTTTTAGTTCTCACCAAGAGGGGCCATTTCACAAAAATAGGAACCCAGGACTAGAGAAGACAGACTTGTCAGAACATCCCAGCCTAACTGGTTTCACAAATGCAGAGTCACTTAGCCTGACAGCAACAATGATACAGGTCAAACATGCTTGCACGTCTGACATCAATACGAGCAGCAGTTTGCAGCGTGTCTACACACAAACAACTTTAACCATAAAAACTACAACAAGCAAATGCTTACAAGCTTTAACTACAGTTTGTGGGCCTTGCTATAGTGTTTCAGGCAAAGTACACTAAAAAGTTGACAACATAGATCAAAAGTTTGTGATAAATGTACAAAAGTATACATTATTGATCCTTAGCAGAGAATGTAAACACTTTGACTAAACAGGCTAACTGTACAGGAGAAATCTCAACAATAATGGTTGTGCCACTGTCAACAGCTTCTGTAACACCAAACAAGGCATTAATTAAGCCAGAATACCAAGAAAATCCAAATTTTGTAAAATAGCCCCCAGGACTCTAGTGTCACATGTAGAAATCAAATTTAAACTAGCCTAAACCTAGTGCGGTGCTGTGGATCCACCGTGTTAACGGTAGCAGACAGACGTTACAAGCAGGCACTGAGAGGACAGCCCTGTGAGGCCCCTTTGGCATTGTGCTCATATGTCATTTGAGTAACCATGGTTACAGCCTCTTTTTCAGTCCAACACAAAACGTCTTCCTGTAAACTTTTAGGCCGTCAGGAGACACGGAGTCAGGTAAGTGGGGGTAACCATGGCCAGCAGTGAAGAGCTTCAATTTGTGAGAACAATAAACAAAACAAACAAAAAAATTCAACAAGTTTTTAAAAAAATTATGTGAATCTCAATTTCTGTTCAGGTTAGTGTTCAATAGAATACAAAGGGAGGGGCACATCCTACTTACAGAGCAGGTGACAGGGGTGTGGCCTCAGGCGGGGCAGCGACGGGAGCGCGACCTCACCTTAGCACAGACTAGCTTGCGCAAAGCCTTTAGCCACAGCGTGGGATCGCCGCAGCGAGGTCATGTAGGCTCAAGGCTGCGCTAGTCCTGGCCAAGCTTCTGTAAAGTCGCAGTAGCAGCAGCACAAGCACATGGAACAAGCTGAGAGACACTCAAAGCATCATGGTTAGGAACAAAAAGTGGGGGTCGGAGGGAGGAGAGGGAGGGATCGAGGGTGAAGAGGGGGGAAGTGAGAGGACACATCGAGGTGTCAGAGAGAGCAAGGAAAAGGGTTATTTGAAGGTTTAGTAGACACACAGGAGGAGCTCTATTGTCCAAATATCCCCCAAATTGCTCGTGATGCATTCACTTCCCCACGATAAACTGAGACACATCATCAGTAAAAACAGTGATAAAAAAAACGACAGCCAACTCCAAAACAAGGCCAACTAGAATTACAAACCAACTTGTTTTATGAGTTTTTAAACCGACAACTAATCTGTTCAGATTCAGCTATGTGATCTAGGCTAAACGTCTGTCAGCATTTCCTGTTTTCCAACCATTTCCAGGAGAACTGAAGGGATATTTGACGAACAGAGCACTAACGGATGTGTGAGGTGCAGTGGCAGCTGGACAGACTGACAGAAACGACAAACAGATGAAGCAGACACAAGGACCACTGCGCTTTGCAATCGTACCAATCAAATCAGCCACTTTAATAAAGCTCATAGGTACCAAACTGCAATACAACTTTTTTGAGGAAAAAAAAAAACATCTCACATTTCACATGGTTTGTACAAATGCTACAAAAACAATTTGTTTTCCAGGCAATAAAAACTCCATAGAAATTGGTAAACTCTCAAAAAAAAAAAATACTGCAACTTTGCAGACAAGCCAGCAGCAAGAGAGGTAGAGATCGTCGAGCTAAAGCACAGTCTGAACACAGCTACTTTAGCAAAAGGCATACAGAGACGGGCCATGAGGAGACAGAAAGACACGATGTTGTCTGACTCAACGCTAAGACAGCTCGGAGCGCCAAGATTTGGTCAGTAACCTTGATCGAAGGAGTCGTCAGAGGAGCTGAGGCCCGCCTCCTCCAGCAGCAGCGTTAAGTGCTTGTGTTTCTTCTGAGACTTCTTGCTGGACAGCAGGGAAGTTGGGGACGATGTCGGCCGCCTCTTCCTGGTCTGGTTGCCGCGGGGATGTGTTGCCAAAAGAGGAGGCCAGCCCCCTCGAGCGGAAATGAGCTCTTCAGAGTCGGAGTCTAGTGTGGAGAAAACAAAATTAATGAATTATGATACAAGGAAAAAAACAGCTAAAATTTAGCAAACAGCTCACACTGTTTTTTAAAAAATTTAAAGTACTGGATTAAAAACACAACATATATGGAAAAATTAATCCTGAAAAGATGAGTTCTGTAAATATTAGGGCTCCACAATGAAAGCATGCATATGAATGATTGAATACAGTAGTCCCTCGTTTATCGTGGGGGATCCGCACCCTGAAGACCTGCGATAAGTGAAAAACAGCAAAGTAGGAATAGTAATACAAGTAGTAAGTAAAAGTTTATTTTAGTACAGTATAT
>JBBPBX010004179.1:32338-54893 GCA_038048925.1 Garcialebias charrua | reverse complement strand
GGTATCGGTATCTGCCGATGTTAGCGTAAAAGTTCAATATCGGACATCGGCCATTCCATTACAATAATTTGCCAATATAAAATGTGCTGTTTTTCCTGCAGCGGCAGATCAACATGATGACGTTGCAGCGGTAGCGCAACACGGTGACGTCACATGCGCCTACCCGATCTCACGGCGGAGAGGAAAATTCAAAATGTCAGTGGTGTGGAAGTTTTATTTTTCGTTTGTGAGGATGTTGGATTCCAAAGATTTATGGACTACATTGAACCTCGCTACATCGTCCTCAGTCGGAGATAATTTTCTGATGAAACCTTACCAGAGTTACAAACTGTCCTTTCCGACGTCATTGAGAAGCTAAATAGCCGATAGCACAACTTGTTGGGTGAGTTTTATCACAGACATTTGGACGTCGTGTTAGCCCCGTAGGCATGATTAGTAGGCATGTAACGGTTGTAGTTGGTGTACCGAACCGAAAAGGTACGGAGGTGGACCGAACCGAACGTGCTGTACCGAAACGGTTATTTTTTCACTCATTGAATGTTAATATGTGCGCCGCGGAACAAAATTTCCTGGGCGCGTTTCAGCACGGAGCTATTATCTCGCAGCACGCGCAGCATTAGCCGTTAGCTTCTCGCTGCGGTTTCCTGTTTGTTAACGTTATGGTTTTCTTGTTAAAAGACGAGCGCACAAAGCTGTGTGTGTGGACGTTTTTTCATGAAGACTGGATCTGCAGCAGCAACACGTCTAACGTGAACGCGCTGGAAACTACGTCATCAGAACGTGAACGAGCTGTTACAAAGTACGCTAACCACACAGCTGCATTTAAACAACTTCTACAAAGTGCGCTAACAACACAGCTGCATTTAAACAACTTCATCAGGTAATTTAGATGGGTCCAGATCAATAACACAAACTGTATGAGTTTTTAAAGCTCTGAATCTAAGTCTGAAAGTTTTTAATGCACAGTTGATCCTTGCTATGAGACATCCATCACGTCAACACTTAAGTCAAAAAGTTCAGCTCTTTATGAAAAAACTAAAACTGATGGTCAACAAGTCCTGGAGCTGATTTAAACCCTGCCCTGATGATGAGTGAGATATTCAACCGTTCAAGAGGTATTGTTATTTTATTATAATTATTATTTATAATTTATTATTATTTAAAATTATAATCTTATTAACTTATTTTTTTACCTCTGTGTTTTATTTCCAGTATTTCCAGTTACAGAGGTAGCTGCTCTCCTTCCACTTCAGGGAAATCCACCAGAGATCACCTGCTGCAGCTAAGAAGTGTGTGATGACTGAATTGAACTCTGGAACTGTTCCAGGACCAGTCCCACCAAGAAGAGGTTGTGAGTAATGAGGACAAATACAGCCACACTGGTGCTACTGGACAAAAACTTTATTAGTTAAGATTGTAAACAGTCTGTTGCTGCTTATTGTTCTGGTTCTGACTGTTATTGTATTCATTAAGATTTTTATTATTTTTAATATAATTTATTTATTGTAGAGTGCTGTTTATTTAAAATATCATCCAAATGGGTCACTTTTATTTATTACTACAATACAATACAAACATATTTTTGGCATATTTTCAAAATAAACATTTTGTAAGTCTTTATTTTGTCTTTTTTTTTTTGTACCGAAAATAAACCGAAAATAAACCGAACCGAGCCCTCCTTGTAATTGAACCGAACCGAAATGTGATTTTAGCGTACCGTTACACCCCTAATGATTAGTCTTACGGCACAATGGATAGACAAAAACTTTAAAAAGACTGTCCTTCCCACACTGCAGCTTGGAACCTGGAACAAGCCTCCACAAGTGAGACAGCATCAGAGGTGACTAATGCTAATAAACAACATTTAACAGTTTTCATTTAATATAAGTTAAAGTGATATACATATCATATGTCTACTGAATATATGTCACCAGCTCTTACTGCTGTTGCACAATTTTTGTAGCAAATAAGCCTAAATAAGAGGGATATGTTCTGACAAAGGAACATGTATATAAAATATCGGTTATCGGCCAGATAAGTTTTAAAATATCGGTTATCGGCCAAATAAGTTTAAAAATATTGGATATCGGCCAAAAATCCAATATGGTGCAACCCAAATATATATAAAGGTGTTTTAAACACTTCCCACACTCTTGCAATATTCCAAACAATGTTTCTAAACTCTAAATGCTCTAAAAGAGCACAGAATGTGATGATTTCAGCTCTGCCTCCTCTGCTCTTTGCCACCTGCAAGCGCTCTTAGCCACGCCCACTTCTAAACTGCACAGAGAACAGCTGATCAGCTGCAGCAGGAAGTTTATCCTGCAGTGTGGGCTGCACAAATGTGCTAAAGAATTTTAAATAATTTACTTTAAATAAAAATTCACGTGTTGATCGTGATCATCCATAAATCAGCCAATTGTGTGTCATGTCCAATCTTATTTTGAAAACCTGCGATAGAGCGAGTCTGCGAAAAAAGAAACCGCAAAGTAGCGAGGGACTGCTGTACTGCAATGATGATGTCAATAAATCCACATTTTCCTCTGGTTTTTCTTTCTTCTGCCGTCACTAAACATTTTGACCAATCTCCAGGTCGTCTGTGGAAACTCGGAGCAGCGTGGCTCATCTGATTGTCCTAATATATTAATAACATGAAGGTTGTGTCCGCAATTTATTGCAATCACTGCTAATACTGATATTGCACATATTTGTATTGCGATGACTACTTTTCTAAGTGTGCACACAGATTACCTGATAGTGAGGACATTTAGAAATGCACCGATTTACTCAGTGATCACCAGATCTGACATAAATCTTTCTATAATAAAAACATTGAAATCTAAGTTCAGTCAGAGATTCGACAACATTGTATGTTTTTAATAACAACTGAAAGCAAGGCTAGTATCAGCAGGTCAGTTACAAATATTAGAAAGACCTACAAAACTGATTGGTGCATCTTTAGCAAAATTACAGTATATGAACGTTTTGATCGTACAAAGCTTCTATTGAATATTTGTTTTAAGAAATAAATCTTAGTAAAATACCTTAAACATCCATGTTTACTAATTTTTCTGCTGTTGATAAGTGAGTTTTATCAGAAAATATTTTTGGTACTCCATTCAACTTTAATCAAACACATTGGTATAAATCTTTGCTCTTTAGGTACTTACTATTGGAGCAGCTGCTGAGCTCAGATCTCATGGACGAGAACATGGCCGTCTTCTTTTGACCCTTCACCTTCTGAACGGACGCTGAAGCTGACGTTTTGGCACCCAGTTTGAGTTTCCCTCCTTTAATCGAGGAGTGGATGCCTTGCTCCTGAAGTCCACCGTCAGCAGGTTTACTCTTTGACTTTTCTAACTTTGCGCTGGACAGAAGTTTGCGAGAACCACCGAGAGAGCCGAGTTGTGAGAGCGAAAGTGCTCTGTCGAGGTCCGAGGCCAGCTGCTCCTGCTCGCACACGAGGCCGCGTTTCGCCTTCAGCACCTACAAACGCCAGCAGAAACGTGACCAACAAAGAAAACGACGTCGCTGCTGATGTCCAATCGTGGTACAAACACGTGGTTTACCTCCAGAGTGTGACTGCTGGACGGCTCCTGGTCGTTCCAGATCTTCTTCTTTTTCTTCTTCTTCGCCTTCAGCCCCGCACTTCCTGTCCCCATCTCCTCTTCGTCTCTTGAACCACGGAACCTCTTCCTCTGTCCTTCCCCGGCTTCAGAGTCTTCTGAATATAAAACCGTCCTACCCGCCCAAAGAAAACTACTTTACACTTGCAGAAAAACAACACAAAAAGTAGAAAATGAATCAAACTGATCGCCACACTCACTTCCCAGGCCGGCTGTCCAGTTTAGGAGGAGAGACCAGGTGCTTCCTCTTCCTGGGTCTTCCTCGACCACGTCTGGTCAGACTCCTCCTCTCGTCCTCCAGTTGCTGCCGCTCACTGACACGAACCACAGAAGGGTTACTGGTGTGTGTTGGACAGAGCTGGACATCCAGCTCTACTTGAGATGATGTCTTCCTGTGAGACGAAAGTGTCACTAACCACTTGTCCCTGCGTCTCTGCAGTTTGCTCATCTCTCTTTGTTTCTCCTTGTACGTCTTCTGAAGCTCAGCCAGGTGGACACGATATTCCACTTCCACAGCGTCCAACATGTCCACTGACATTTTGCAGTACAGCTGCTCAGAAGCACGCACACACAAAAAAAAAAAGATAAAAGAAAAAAACATCAAATTCTGTGAAAAGATTGGGACTTGTTTCATGATCTGAGAGATTCTTCTTTATCTTACTGGTTCTTCCTTCCTCTGCCTCCAGCTGTACTTCTTGTTGGGGTCCAGAGCTCTTGGCAGGTCGATGTGGGACTGCTGCTCTATGGCGTCCAACAGAATCTGTCTGCTTGCTTCAAGAAGACAAACTAAGCTCTCCAACGCCAGATCTGAATGAAATGCACACAGCGTCAGAACACCTGAGCAACATTAGAGAGAACAGCAGTAACGAGTCAATGCTTGCCTTCATCCTGGATGTGGGGCTCAGCTTCGTGTTGACCCATTTGGCTGAGCAGGGCCATTCCTTCCAGAGCCACCATCTCCAGAGCCCCCGCACAGCTCAGGTCTGAAACCACGGGAGGATTTTCAACCTGCAACACAAGCGTTGGGGGTGCTGGAGAGTTAGCCCGAGCCTGGGCGATCTCGCTAGCCGCTATCAGGGCAAACATGCCCACCATGGGATCGTCTGGGCCGAAGACGAGCGGGAGGGGGGAGCTGAGAGCAGGAAGTTCACAGGTACTTTCTGTCAGGCAGGAAGCGTCAGGCTGCTGCTGTTCACACACAGAGCTGGCGGTCTGCTCTAATGACGCACACATCCGAGATGGCTCCCGGATGTCCAGTTCTGCAGTGATGGAGTATTGATACGGCGTCTGGTCCGAGTCTTTGATGACCTCTGGTTTAGGTGCAGCCTCGGCACATGCAGGAGACACGTCGTTGGCTGCAAGACACGAGTGAGATGACGCCTCCCTTTTAATCTGATCTTCTTCCTTCTCTTCCTCCCTGACTTGTAGCCTTTTGTCTTGTTGTGCTGGAGGACTGGGGGCGTGCAGAGGTAATGGCAGAGCTTTAGGGGTTTGCCTTTCAACGTCGATATACCGACTGGCTTGATCAGGGCTGAAGCTCTGATGGAGCACACTGAGCTGCTCTGGTGTTACATCAGGATGATGCTGCTCCTCACCGGGCTCTTGTTTGAGAAAAGATCCAGTCTTTGATGGTTCTAGGTTCTGTGGCTTGATATCGGCATCCAACAGCCTGGAGTGGCAGTAAGCGGAGGGTAAAGAAGCAGCTAAAGCAGGAGAGCAGGAGCGATCTGTGTTTTCGGCTGTAGATGCCGAGACGTGATAAGGGCGGAAAGGTGAGCCGTACGGGGCCGTGATGGATTGGTACGGGTATCCTGGAGGAAGATCTGACACAAACGCAAACGTTAAACACAGCAGGGCGTTATCAACATCTCACATTCAATCTACAGGTTTTCTTTTACAAGATGATGAGCAACTAACCAGCATAGATGCCCTGAAAGGGTGGAGGAGCTGGCTTCTGCCCCTCCCTCCATCCCTCCTCCCCATCTTCTGCCACCTCCTGTTTCGGCCGTCGTGGCGAAGATGGAGGTGGAGAGGCTGAGCGGGGAGAAGACCGATGAATCAGCGGCTTCGGCAGGTGAGACAGACCCCGCTGCTTTCCTTCCTCTAACTTGAGGTGGGGCAACGAAGAAGGGATGGGCGGCAACGGGGTGAGGGAGGATGTGGATGGCGTAGGTGATCGAGAGGGAGGGGGGTGTTTGCGGGGATGGAGGACTGGTGAAGGCAAGGGGGAAGAAATGGAAGGGGTACGGGTTTTAGGGTCGGTGTTTCTCTTGTCTGCTTTGTGTTCGATCTCTGGCCGGTGCTCGCTGGCTTTAAAACGCTCCTGAAACACATCAGAGAGAACGTTTCTGTCTGTTTGGAACAAGACAGGATACGTAAGTATTTGTCTTCTGTGCGTAATTTAAGCATTCTTTAAATGGAAGTTTAAAGTTACTAAGCTACTGATTTGCTAGCAGGTAACTTAGTTATTAGCTTGCCACAAAGACACCGTTTGTTCCCATTCTTTTTTGCTGTATCTCTAAAAAAACACAGACGATTGCTCTGTCTGACACTTGTAAAATCCTGTGTGCTTCTCTCAGGTTTCTGGGAACACTTTAGCACAGCTCGGTACAGGTGCATGCAGGTCTTCACTTACGACCATCTGTGCATTCCTCTGAAACTCCAGGACCTGAGCAGTGTGCTGCTGGATCATGAACAGTTCCTGCTGCCGGATCATTTGGTGCTGGGAGATGAGCTGCAGCTGGGCGGCGTGCTGCAGAGAGCTGCCCGTACCGTAAACACCTGACCACACCGGAGCTCCACGCTCCAGGATGTCACCTCCTGCAGCCCAACAGGAGGAAAGGTAAATCTTACGTTTTTAAACCTAATTTTACTTGTTAAGAGTTGGTTGACATATTTGCTTATATTGTTAATGGTCTTTGGGATAACTATTGCATTCATACCATAATGTGGCAGGTGTTCAGTAGGTATGACAATAAGTTGCCCAGTCTGAGGGTCTCGGGCAAACTGGTAGGGAGGCGGTATGGAGCCTGACAGAGAGGGTGGGTAGCCTGGGGGGAGGGGCTGGTGGAGCGAGGAGGGTCCCAGGCCTGAATGAAAGAGACAGAAAATATATTTTCAGCTCAACTACATCTTGGTCCAGTCACCATAATGACTGCATAAATAAGTCAAATATTGCTTTTATGTATTTTTACCCCCCGTCAGTGTCTAGACAGAGATGTCCTTGGGGAGTTTTGTATGCGTGTCCTGTTCTTCATGTGTTGTCGGGTTGTATTATGTGTGAGCTTACAACAGGATGTGATTGTGTGCGTCTTGCTGCTGTTATTTCTGAGCAGCAACCATAAGAGAGGCAGGGCTGGAATGCCCTGCACAGCTCAGGAATGCCTGTGACACTTGACCCCAGGAGTCTGTTGCTGGACAACACCTCCCTTTTACTGCCCAATCAGAAACTTCCCTGTGTGCATATGCAAAATTTAGCTAACATGTTTTAGACTCTTAAGGAAAAGCAGGAAGATTGAGGAGCTTCTAATGTCCACAGCAAATAGTCTGTAGAAGAATTATAAAAACTGTCCATTTGATTTATGTCTGACTAAAACAACAGCTAGCAAATCACTTCAAATAACATGTCTGTTATACCGTATGTAGAGCTGGACAGCCAAACTGATGGGGCTCCAGGCCGGGGCATCCACGGGTGAGAGGTCAGAGTTGAGGGTTCAGGTGGCCACCGCCCCGCCCCCGCTAGAGCGGCCCCTCCTGTGACCATAAGGTTGGGGGTCATGAGGCTGGGCGTCATCATACTGGGTGTCAAGCCTCCAGACAGAGGGGCAGGATGCATCTGAGTAAACTCAGGTAGATTCTTAGACTCTCTGACAAAACACAAAACATCACTTAATTAATTAAATTTACTGTTAAATGCATAAATATCAAATAAGAAGTGTGGTTATTGTGGCCACAGCTTTTGTTCTTGATAAGCGGCGTCATGTTTGAGGTAAGAATGATGATCATGTTAGAAAAATCCTCACCTGATGACTTTCTCCTGCTCACGATCCAGCCGAGCAGCCAGCAGTCTGTCATCACGGTGGCGAGCGCGCACCTCCCCTCGCTCCTCATCTGAGACCGGTTCAGGCAGAGAGAAAACCCACATATGAATGTTTAGTAACTTCATCATTAAGGATGATGAGGGGTTTATGACATCATTTTTCGCCTAAAAAGGGCAATACAGTATTATAGTGCGACTGTGCGAGTGCTGGGAAACTACATGATGTTCAATATTTTATTCTAGAGTAATATGAAAGGATGCAGCAATAACTATAATAGGCAGTTTTCTCAACAAAATTATTTAAACTCTTGTGGATCTGTTTGATTCTGTTTGATTCTGTTTGATTCTGTTTGATTCTGTTTTGAACACTGAGGCTTTTGACCAAAACATAAAACTTAATCTACTAAAACAACATTTTGTTTTAATGTTTTTGTCTTTCACCTTTCCAATAACAACATAAAAACATATTTCATGAATTTTTCCCACAGTTTATTTATTTAATCAAAAAGCTGCAGATGGTTATGAAGCAAACAATACTATGTAAGTCTAATTTATTATTGTCTGTTTATACACTAAGAATTAATGCAGTGGTTGCAAGATATGGACTCTGGACCCCGCTATGGGTCGAAAACCATCAAGTTTGGTGTCTTGAGATTATTTCCAGTAGCAAACAAACCAAAAAAAATTAATCACTAATCAATTCCTTATTTAATTATTTGCATAAATGTTGTGGTATAAATTATACTAATCTGTTAAATAGATTAACAGTGCAAAAAAAAAAAAATCGATATTTTTATTAATATTACAGATGGTGAGGTGTTGGGTGGTATCTTGATGAATGACGAGCGATCATTTACCTGTACCTATTTTCTCAATTTACAAAAATGTTGCAATTCCCTTGAAAAAAATCAACCTAAAAAACAAAATTATAAACACATTAAAAAAAAACTTGGATAGATTCAAAGATGATTTGGATAAACAAAATTGGGATGATGTGTATGTGGACGATGTGAATTTATCTTATGAAATCTTTATGAATATTCTGGAGGTTTTGTATAAAAAATATTGTGTGCAAAAAATTAATACAAAGAAAATTACCATTAATCAACCTTGGATGACAAATGGTCTAAAAAATGCTTGTAAAAAAAAAAGAACTATCTGTACTCTTGTTTCTTGAAATCCAGAACACTCGAGGCGGAAAACAAATATAAAGTGTACAAGAACAAGTTAACATGGATCATACGGAAACATAAGAGAGAGTATTATAGTGAATTGTTACATAAATGTGGTGGTGATATGAGGGCAACATGGCGGGTAATGAATGGTGTTCTAAAAAAGAAAAACAAGGTTAGCGTGGATCTTTCCCAACATTATGTGGTAAATAACAAAGAAATACAGGATGATCATGAAATTGTAAATTAATTTAATAATGTGTCATGTTATTGAACCATTTCAATATATATGTAATTTGTCTTTTTCAACTGGAGTTTTTCCAGATAGAATGAAGATAGCAAAGGTAATTCCATTATTCAAAAATGGTGATAAAAGTGAATTTAACAACTATAGACCTATTTCCTTGTTGCCACAGTTTTCAAAAATTTTAGAAAAACTTTTTGTAACTAGACTTGACAAATTTCTGGAAAAAAAATAACATTCTAAGTAATAGTCAATATGGATTTCGATCAAATAAGTCAACATCCATGGCTCTAATGGAATTAATGGAACAAGTTACCACAGCTGTTGATCAAAAGCTAAATTGTATAAGTATATTTGTCGATCTAAAAAAAGCATTTGACACCATTGACCATACCATTTTACTTGATAAATTGAAAAAATATGGTATTAGAGGACCTGCATTACAGTGGATATCTAGTTATTTAAAAGACAGAAAACAGTTTGTTCAAATTGAAGATGTAAGATCTGATTTAAGAAATGTATCATCTGGAGTACCACAGGGCTCTGTTCTTGGACCTAAGTTATTTATTTTATATGTGAATGATTTAATGAAGGTGTCTAGTATCCTTAAATGTATTCTTTTTGCTGATGACACTACTTTTTTTTGTTCAGGTAAAAACTTGGAACAAATGTTTGAGTTGATAAATTCTGAGTTTGTAAAAATACAGTATTGGTTTAAGTTAAACATGTTATCATTAAATCTAGTTAAAACCAATTATATGATATTTAGTAAGAAAAAGCTAACGATTGATGCTCTTTTTAAGATTGACGATTTTGAAGTATGCAGGGTAAGTGAGGTGAAGTTTTTGGGTGTAATTATTGATGAGAAGTTGTCTTGGAAACAACACGTAAATTTTGTAAAAACTAAAATATCTAGGTCCATTGCAGTGCTATATAGAGTTAGAGATTTACTAAATGATAAAGCACTATATTTGTTATACAATACAATTATACTCCCGCTCTTAATTTACTGTATAGATGTTTGGGGTACAGCATGCAAAACTGTAACCAAACCTATTTTTATTTTACAGAAGAGAGCCATAAGAATTATAGCAAGAAAACATTACTGCCATCCATCAAATGTTTTGTTTTACGAATTGAAGTTGTTGAAGTTTTATGATTTGGTTGACTATAATATTCTTTTAGTATTATACAAAGCTCAGAATTTCAATTTACCCTTAAATATCCAAATGCTTTTTGTAAAAAGGACTAGTACTTATAATCTCAAGGGAACAGATCTTTTTGTTATGCCACAACACAGAACCAGTTTAAAGAGTAGGTCTACTTTAGTACAAGGAATAAGACTGTGGAATGGTTTGGAACCTGATATTAAAATTGCTAAAATCAATATCTATATTTAAGAAAATGATTAAAATAAAAATTTTGAACAAATATTCATAAATTAGATCATATACAAACTACTATATATGGTATTATGTGAGAAATCATTTATAATCTTATTTTTTGTGATTGCTGTTTGAATTGATTGTATGAATTAATTTTGTTGAAGAAGGGGCAGATATAACAAGATTTTTTTCTTCTTCTGCCTCCTTTCATTTCATGTATTTTTGATTTTATATTGTGTTTTTTTTGTAAACAGTATTCTTGTGTTTTTAAATTTTGAAATGAATAAACTGCTTGATTGATTGAAATAAGGAGGCGAGAAAACAATCTTTGTCTTTAAGTTTATTTTTCTTTGCAAAGGAACTCATTCAAAATACAGGTGGTCCCCGATTTACGAGCGTCTGGACTTACGAGGGTCAGACTTTACGAGGTTATCATATTTAATAAAAATATGAAATAATTTTTTTTTTTTTTGTGTGTGTTTAAATGTTCTTAATTTCATGTGTACAGCACTTTGTTGCAGCTGTGGTTGTTTTAAATGGCTTTATAAATAAAGTATAATTGTTATTTTTATGTTTTATTTCAATTTTTAGCGTATTAGCGATCGCTCCCAACGCGCAGCCGGCAGACATAAAACGAGCGGATCGCCGCCGCCTGACCATGCAACGAGCGGAGCTAAGCGGGCGGGGATTGAACATGCCGGCGAAGGGACCATCTGCGGCCAGGAGCTGCTGGCTTTGGAGGACCGTGCGTCCGATCAGAGGTTGCCTCATACGGAAAAATTAGCTGGAAACACTCTGTGAACTTTGTGGATGTGTCTGGACTGGAGCAGCACCCACAGATAGCTCAGCGATCGCTTCCAAAGCGCCGCACGACAACATTAGCTCATGGGCTAAGCTAAGGCTAGGCTAAATGCTAAGCGGAACCGACCAGAACCAAACCGAACAGATGGGCGGCGGCCGGGAGCTCCCCTAATGCCTCTTACCCACCGCACAACTGCAAACGCTCCTGCCGTCCCCTTTTTGCCGCTGGTCACGGTCCCACTGAACCACTGAACACCGTCTGATGACGTACACTAGGGGGTAGCAGAGGGAGGGGTCTCTGGCTTGTTTTCCGGGTTCAGTTGTTGTTTTAACTGCACCTCCGACGGTCTTCGATGAGATTAAAACTTTTTTTTATGTTTGGGGTGATCTACACTGGAGAGTACAGCAGCCTGTCAGCAGCAACTGTAAAAATGCCACGTTTCTTACCGGAGTTTGGTTCCAATTCCTGGAGGCTGGATCCGGTGAGTTTAAAAAGTCCGAAAAAAGTCCCGTTGTGGTTGTGTAATCAGATAGCGAGGCTCTCCCGACTGTTTGCCGGATGCGTCGAGCCGCCAGAGATCAACATTTGGGACGTCTGCGGCTCGACGGCGACGCGCGCGTGCGTGTGCAGGCTGCCGTCGCGCCGCTTCGATCACTCGAATCTCGCCGCTTCCTTGTTCGCCGTGACTCCACGCGTCTCCTCCATAGACTTTGAATGTAAACCGGTGTTATCCGGCCGCTTCGGCCGCTCGACAAAGGGGGCAGTGGGTAGGAGGCATAAGATGTCAGATGGACACCCATCTAACAGTGGAGAAGCAGCTCCGACAGCCTTTTTTGGATGTGCTACACGCTAACGAGCGCTAACGAGAGCAGGTCTAATCTGGTGGAGGCTAACAACAGCTAACGTGGGCAGCTTGTTTGGATGAACGAACATCGCGGAGAAACGGCTTTCGGTAAGTTTATTAAATATTTTTCTGGCTCCAAATGAATGAAGTTAACGTACTAACAGTCCTTCCTGTAAACAGTTTGGACTACGTGGTGCTGCAGAAAGCTGGGAAGCTCGGACATAATGCGGCGGAGCTAAGAGATGAGAGAAGCTGCGCTCAAAGTAAGAAATTAATTTTTTATATTTTTTACAAATGTTTTAAATTGTTTTAAAGTGTTAGGATAGTTGAAATGCCTACATTACATGTAATTACCTACATGTGCGAGTTCAGTGGCGGCTCGTGTCTTATATAAAGGGCGATTAAAGGTCAGTACAGAATTACGAGATTTTCATCTTACGAGAACCTCGTAGTAACGGAACTCGCTCGTATGTCGGGGACCACCTGTACAGACATGAAAGAGTCAGCCCCCGAGCGAGTTAAGGAAGTCTCAGAAACCTCTGTATTTATAAACACTGATTACACGTCATGGTTGTCATGTGTATCTCATGGAAAAGTACAGGAAAGCTCTTTGAGCTGACCCAGAAGCTGCAGCTGTCTGCTGAACTCAGAACACAGACATCGGCAGAAAATGTTCATCAGAAGCTTCGTATCAGAGAGTCAGAGAGAGAGAGAGTCTTTATTGTCATTTGCACCGCATGTGGTACATGAGATGAAAACGAGATTATGTACACGAGGTCCCAGTTACATCCAACAACAAATGAAAGAGAAAAACAGTAATAACATCTAGAACTAACTAAGAAAAACATCAACTAGTAATACACTAAGCTTAATATAGTGGGAATAAACAGCAGCACGAACATGAGTCTGTATGAGCAGATGGTCACAGATGAACACAGATGAACACAGCAACAAGAAAACAGATCAGCATCAGTATGATGTGATATTTTGCAGTGTTTATTTTTTATTTTATTTTTATTTATTCATGAGTCTAACAGCCTCAGGGTAGAAGCTGTTCCTCAGTCTAGTGGTTCTACACTTGATGCTTCTCAACCTCCGTCCTGAGGGGAGTGGGGCAACATGCACAGAAATGGAAAAAAATAATTTTTTTCCTTCACATTGTCAAGCAAAGAAAACAATAAAACAGATGTTACAAGTTAATACTGGTGTTTTTTAACTTCATGTCTTAGTTTAATTGGTCTAATAGCAATACTATAACCAGAAATGGAGTTTCTGATACTGTCATTTTGTGGGTCAGATGCAAAAAGTCCCAAGAACTAATGATCTAATGAATAAATAATCATATAAATGCAAAGGTGGGCGCCAGACCGCTAGGGAGCGCTAAAGCGCTAATCCGCTTATAGCGGACCTAAACAATTTGTTAGCTTTACAGCGGATTGACTAACTTTTATAATTCATAAGCGGATTTGCGCTATTTTTATTAAAAATGCAGTACCACTAATAACTAATTATCTATCAGTAAAAACGAAAAAACTTATTTACGGGCTCTTAAATCAACCGGACGACTGCTAACAGACCCATATCCTGTCAGCGCCGGATGTGGTCCGTGACAAAAAAGCGTCCCCCTCAGTCTCTTGGCTAGAGAGCGCAGTTAGCAGCCAGTGTGTTACTCTGCAGCCTTATTGCTTGTTTTCGAAGAGTCAGACGAAGAGTTTTTAACATGGAGGGTGAACTTATGGATGTTTCTCAGCGGCCTACGCGACGCGTCTGGATTTAAAAAAGTAGTTCGCCATTTGCCCTCTCTTCAAAATGGCGGTGGCCACAGAAGCTAAGGACTTTCCAAGAAAACACGGTAAAAACAATTATTTCTTTGCTGAGAAAAAATATATTTGATAGCTGACGTTATAGCACAAGTTCTTCTGAGCTTGAGAGTTTCACGAAATGGTCAAATCTGTTGGATTAAAAAAAGTAGTTTGCCATTAGCACTGTTCAAAATGGAGTCCGCGACAGCCACAGAAGTTAAGAACATAAAATAGCTGACAGGGCAGCAAACTTACATACTCAGGGAATCACAAGGAACTCAGGAGACAGAGGCAACAGGAGACAATGCCAGGACAACGATAAACACAGAGATACAGACTTATATACAGGTACATGAACACACAGCATGACAATCACAAACACCTGGACAACAAAATGGAGGAGATAAGCAAGACAATTAACAGAGAGACCAGGGAGTGTAGGGATGGGGACCCACCACCTGAGAGCAACATGCTTACAACTGTTATCTTGAAGTTCTAGGGTGTAGAGAGCCACAGAAACGGTTATGGTAGGCCGGATTTGGCCCACGGGCCTTGACAGGGTATATGCAGGAATAATGAAGTTAATTTCAATACCTTTTCAAGACTTTTTAAAGACCTTCCAAAATAAATTCAAGACCTTATTGTCACTTTGTTTTTTTTTGTTTTAGGTTACAGCAAGACTCATAGCTATTTTAAAGTAACTTGGTTGAACAATGGTGAATAAGAAATAAACACAGTAATCATTACATGTGCCTCAGTGCAGTTGCTTTGTATTCCAGCAACTCTTCAGTTTGCACCAGCTCACTGAGATTTTCTTTTCGTCTCCTTCTCAAAACATTGGACTTGATCAGTTGGGCCATTAAAGAACCTGACTTTCCCTCTGCCTGCTCTGCCAACTGATCTGCATCTTTTTGCAGAGAATCGCACACCTCTTGTAGAACTTCTTTTTTTTCAGCTCTTCTAACTCAGCTTCAGCGTTTATGCCCATCGAGGCTACGCTCATCTGCTTTTTACAAAATGTACAATAAGCCTCGCGGTTATTCTCGGCGACAGGCCTCAGCCATTCTTGAAAATCAGGCATTTCCAACCAGGAGTCAGAAAACTTGCATTTACCCATTGTTCTCACAGTCTTGCGGCAACTTACTAGAACACACAGACTCAACTTGGAGATAAAGCAGCCGCGCATGCGCACAAGATAGGCCTAGCAGTAAAGGCTGTTGTAACCTGACACTCTAAATTTGTGCGAAGCAGTTTCCGAATCCTCCGCGGTGAGGAAAACAAATATTAGTCATACATACTTTTTGCTGTCAAATTATTTAAAGCTAGAATAACAGGGAAAAAAATAATACCTCATCAAATCGCTTTCAAGACTTTTTAATACTTTTCAAGACCCTTAATTTTCCCAAAATTGATTTATCAACTTTTAATAACTTTCAAGACCCCGCGGACACCCTGCTTGAGTTTGACACATGCAATCTAGTGGTACTAAAAGTAACAAAAGAAAGAAAAAAAACAGCCAAGTATGTCAGCAGTTTAGCTAACAGACTTTGGAATGGGTACATTTTGTCCTTGTCAAACCTGTTGAAGAGAGCCAAACTAAATACTCTGAAACTCAAACAACTTACTGTATAGTTCATGCACCGCTAGTTGGCAGTGTAGTGCAAATATTGCATAACTTGCTGCTACCAATTGTTGAATTTAATTAGCGGTTTAGAATTAGCTTCCCCTAATTTTCACAAGACATTAGTGCTTTTGAAATTGCGGACCTAAAAGTGCTTTAGAAATAGCTGAACTAATTTTTGGATTAGCGCTGCCCGGCACTGTATAAATGTATAACCATAGTATAGAGAACTCTGTAAAAACCTGTAATTCAAAACTGATGTAATGTAAAAGGTTAGTAAAATTACAGCATTGTTTGCATGAACCACTGCAGCATTTTAAAGATTAGTTGTTTGAAAACATCAGTAATCTCCTTTATAGTCAATGAGCCGGAGTTTCATTTCTAAATTTGGGACTAATTCTGCTTGTGTTTTCACCTGAGGATGTCAAAAATGCCAGATGGACTGGCAGCAAGAGTAGCTTTATGTGAAAATTTTGACACTATGTGTTCGGCCCTTCTTTGGAAAAAAGCAGTGTTAATTTTGTTGACTAATTATTTTCGTTACGATTGTCGTCAACGAACCTTTATTTCATGACAGAAACGACACAGTAACTAAATAAAGACAACGTGATCGGATAAAAACTGTGACGAAATGAATTGCCACTTTCATCAACAAATAAAAACGAGACTAAAACATTGACTGGGACGAAATCCAATCAAAACTGTTTTCGTTTGGCGGAAGGTAGGGCCAAATTACAGAGGGAGCCAATCAGAATGACTTTAGCCCAAGCAAATAGGCGGGACAACTAGTTAGCCGTCCAATCAGTGCTAAGCTCTTTGCAATGTAGCTGCGCAGCCAGCCAGCAGAGTGCACTGCTCACTGACAAATTTAATGTTTTGTTTTAGTAACTACAGAGAATTGATGAAATTGATGAAAAGTTTTTACTATGTATAACTTAGTCGACTTAATTGACTGTAGATTTAGTCGACTAAATGTTTTCATTGATTTGTCAACTAAAATTAGACTAAAACAAAAAAAAATTCTGATGACTAAGTACAGTAATGACTAAAACTAAATGATGTTTTAGTCACATGACTAAGACTAAAACTAAATTAAAAATAGCTGTCAAAATTAACACTGGAAAAAAGTTGAAATCTCACCAGTATGATAAAATACCAGTTACATTGGGCAGACATCTAAATGGAGTCCCCTACTTTTGGCTGCTCCCTTCTTCAGGGGTCTCCACAGTGAACTAACTCGCACGAAGACTTGGCAACTGTTTTGATGTCGGATGCCCATATTGACACAACCACAGCCCTCTGTGTGGAGCAGAGAGCTGCTATCTAGGGCACCAGGGGAGCAGATGGTGGGGGTAAAGGCTGAGTTAGACTTGCGCTTTGGTCCGCAGGCTGGAGCGCGCGTGCACTCAGCCGTGTGGCGAAATGTGTTCACAGTGTCGCCTCTGTGTTTATGGTTGACGCACGGCGGCGCATGGCAAAGTGCTGTTCTTTTACGGACCAGCAGGAGGCAGTACCCTCTAAAACCTGTGCATATGTTGCAAGAAAGGTGTAGAAGAAGAAATCTACCGTAGAAGAAGAACTGTTTGAAATCACACAACAAAAACAAATAGCTTTCCGCTCGCGTGCTGAACTGTTGTCTTTATTTGCGGCTTTAATGCATGGAGTCAGCGGAGGAGAAAGCGATCACGTGACTTTTGGCGAAAAAACAAAAGAAAAGTCCGACTCCAGATCAGGAACGAAGGAGAATTTAATACATTTTGTGTCACAAAACATTCCTCCATGCGTCGCGACTCCGTCTCCACGACCACAGCGGCGCAAACAGCTGCAGGCTCCGGCGTGAAGAGGGTGAAGGCTGTCGGGTTGGGACCTGTCAATCAAATCGTAGCGCCCACCGCGCGCGCATAGGCTTGCGGAGTTTCAAAAATTCAGAGGTGCACGACACGCGCTAATCCCACGCGCGGGGCCAACGCGCAGGGGCGGGGACTGTGAAATTGTGTCACTTTTGGAGCGCGCACCCTCGCGCGCTGCGCGACGCGTCGAGTATGAATCTAGCTTAAGCCATGCACAAGGGCCCAGAGTGGGGAAAATGAGGGTGGAGGGAGGCAGGTGTGGGTGCTTCACTTGTCCTACCCACATTTCAATGTCGTCAGCCCAGGGAGTCAAACCAGCGACCTTCCGAGTACAAGCCCACCTCCTCTGACCTCTGTGCCACCACTCCTCCTCAGTTTAGTGTGATAATGTTGAATTATAAGCTTAATAGTAAATATTACGGATATAATCAGAAATCTAAAGAAAACAGTAAAATAAGGGATCTGTTTTGAAAATGTATGGGTATGTTTTTGCCAAGATATTACTCTTGTTGCCACTTACCGGTATTATACATTGAAAGAAACCCACACGTCTTTTGCATTATCTAGACCACAGCACTTGTTTCTGTGGAACACAGATCACCCTGTTGATGGGAAAATATGACCCCCTCCCCCCATAATTACTAATTGTAGAAAAAAACGTAATGCTACTTTGTCATCTCTACCAAGTACTCGCATCATTTGAGATGCTCAAAAACATTTTGATACTTTATAAGATAACTACATGCTTTTACTCCTCAATAACTTTAAGGTAAATTTCTTAAGTAATACTGTAGTAGGTTCACAGCTCAGATTGGAAGTTCAAACCCATTTGGGAAACTTTCAATTGATCAAGCCATTCAAGAAACAGCTTACACTCGAATACTTCTCAAAGCTGACCATAAGCTATTTGGACACATGGTGCTCATCGATGGTTGCAGAAATTTGGATAAGAAGGATGTTTTACAGCATCCTCTGGGACCCATATCTTGGGCATTAGCTAACTGTGACGTAACTTTGAAAAGAAAACTAAATAATCACTGGCAAGTTTCCTTGAACAGCAGTCACAAGCCGGGTTTCCATCAAGGTTTCTAGGTGCGCATTTTGAAGTATCGCAGCAGAAAAGCTTAATGGAAACGGCAAAATCCGTATTTACTTTCTCAAGTTCGCCAAAAAGTTTATACGCTCGCTTGAGGTGGTTTTTGGGATGTTCGGAAATGAGCAGATGCGCACAGCGACAGATGGAAACACATTTGCCGACTCGTGCTGCCGAAGCGAACATTCACGTCACGTGACTGATCAGCTGTTTCCGCTCCGGACAACATGTAACATCGCTAAAACTAGTTTGTATGACAGAATAAATACAACTCGACCGATAGCAACACGTACCTGAAATATTCTCTCCTTTTTGACGAGATGTGTGGCCAGGTTCTGTTTTCAACTGCTACTTCCTGTTTACTGTAGACATGCGCAGTGCTGACGTCTGACGTAATGACGCTGACGTCTGACGTAATGACGCTGTGCGTGGCTTGGTAGATGCGCTTCAAGCCAGCAGATGGAAACACTTCTGCTTCGCATTAATTTGTATTTACATATTTGCGAGATTTCAAAAATTAGCTCAAAAATCGAAATGAAAATGGATGGAAACACAGCTACAGACAGCTGAGGTTATACCTAAACCGACAGTCGTTGATGGGATGAGTCTTGCTCATAGAATGAACACTGATCATACAGATCTAATTGGCCATTTTCAGCTGTGCTCTAAACAGGATTAGGTTGCTGCTGCACTGATGTGGTATTTGATGTCTACATAGAAGTCTTCATTAAGAATGTAAAAAGAGAAAGGAGAGGGCCCAATGACAGCACTCTGCGCATGTCCATCACAGCTGGACAAAAGATTAGACAGTGGAAGAAGACAATGAAGTGCTCTTGCAGCAAAGCAGCTATGATAAGATTTGTGGTAGGAGAATGGAAGAAACCAGTTTTGACAGAAGCTTGAGGGTACATGTACAGAGCTCATTGTCAGCAAAGAGAAGTCATGCTTCGATATTTGTAAAGATGGCTGTACCTCACTGGAGGAACTATGGTTGAACCATATGGAAGCAGACACAAAGCTATTGCTGCATATAAAGCATGCCACTCCAAGAAGCAAATCAGTGATTATAATCTCTGAAGATTAAGATGTTCTTGTGTTGGCACTGCCTTTCAATGTTGATGTACTAAACACCTACAGGTGCATCAGATGTGGGGCACAAACAAGGATCAGATATGTGAATGTCAGTCACATTGCCAAAACTCTAGTACCAGAGAAATGCACAGCCCTTTTGAGAGTTCATGTCTTTACTGGCTGTGACTCAGTTAGTGCTGTCAGTGGCAGAGGAAAGCTTGATGGTATCAAACTACTGGAAGATATGCATCTGAAAATGGACTTGTAAAATCAGGACAGGAATGGGAACAATCTCCAGAGCTATTTGCAGTCCTGCAGGAATACACATGCAGACTATATGCACCAAAAGTCAAATGTGTCCCAAGTCAATGGTGTCTGATACCAGCTGTTCAGAGCAAAGAGGGGAAATGTTGAATCTGGCCAACTTCCACCCTATGAAGACATTCTGTACCTTCATGACAGAAGGGTTAGTTGCCAGGCAGGCATCTAGAGGTGGTGTTTGAATAAGTAGGTTCATCAATATTTGTCACATTTTCATAGTGCACTTTGTTTATTCAATGTATTTGCTACAAATCTAATGTTCATCTCTTTTGTGACTTGAAAGGGAACCAGATAATCCAAGCCCAAATGACCATGGATGGGCAGTGGAGAATGACAGTCTGAGAGATGAATGGATGAGAGGTCCTCTGGCCCCTGAAATTGTGCTGGATCTTCTGTCCTGCAAATGTACAAAGGAATGCAAGACCCCCTCCTCTCTGTGTAATGCAAATTGACTGAAATGCACAGAGGCCTGTCAGCTCACAGTTTGTTCCAACTCTGCTGCAGAAGACCCCCTTTACAGTGACTCCGATTCTGATAGTAATACAGCAAATGTGTGTATGTTCTGTACTGTTGGAAGTGTAGTAAAGGATTACGGTGTTCTAACCTGTATTAACTGTAAAAAATTGGATCATGTGTCCAGGTTACTCCTAAGGGTATACCGGTACTAGGGTGTACAGCACATTGCTTTGTAGTGAGCTATGTTAAAACTCAATTTCATTATACTTGTCATAGTTTGACATTAAATAAAATATTTTTGGTGTATTATAATATGTACCTTTATTCAGTGTTATTTCATTTTTATAGTCTGTACTATTTATTACATAAAGAAAATTGTGGGTATTACAACTAAATACAAAACACAAAAACGGCTATTTAAATTATGGGGGTAGGGGTAACATATTTTCACATTTAATACCAATGAAAGAAACGGATATAAACTTTTCTTAGAACCATGTTTACATAATTGGGATTATTTTTAATATATAAGTGCTTATATAATGAAGAACTACTGGAGATAGGAAAGAAAGTATGATCTTAGTATTTCAAAACTAGCCTCATTTCGGTGGATTTATTGTAACATACATACTGTACATACATATATATACATATATACATATATATACATATACATATATAGACATATACATATACAGGTAACCCCCCACTTACGACTCCATCGACCTACGAACAACGGGACCTACGAACATATCATATTTAATAAAAATATGAAATTACTGTATTAAAAAAAAAAGAATTTTTTTTTGTTTTTTTTTTGTGTTTAAATGTTCTTAATTTCATGTGTACATCACTTTGTTGCAGCTGTGGTTGTTTTAAAGGCTTTATAAATAATAATTATGATAAAAAAGATCATTTCTGATCATTTTTGAGCAATCTTGGGCAACAGGAAGTAGGTCTTCAGTTTACACGGTCACAAATTAATGTAGAACACCGGACGCCATTTTAGGTTCAGTCACTGGGGTCTCCGGTCACAGAACACCGGACGCCATTTTAGGTTAGCTGCCCGGGAGCCAGCCGAAGACTGGTGACCAGGATGGCTTCATATGGATTAATTACGAGCTGGAAACGTCTCTGTGAACTTTGTGGATGTCTCAGGCAGCAGCGGATTTATCGCTGATCGTGCCAGGCCGCCGCGCGAACACCTCCGGCCAGGCTCTGGCCTGGCTAGCTCCAGAAGCTAACACGGGAGCTAACACGGTAGCCGGCCGAAGACTGGTGACCAGGATGGCTTCATATGGATTAATTACGAGCTGGAAACGTCTCTGTGAACTTTGTGGATGTCTCAGGCAGCAGCAGCAGCTGCAGATTGATCGCGCCGCCGCTCCAACACCAGCTCATGGCTTGGCTAGCAGAAGCCAGAGCCATATAAAGTGAGAGTTGCGACACTTCCATAGAGTTCCGTTGTAAGAATGGAATGCGGAAGTCACGTGGGTCATGGAGGGGGCGATTTGTTCCATGGCTCTGTTTAACAGTATGACTCTGCCTGCAGTAGCGCTCCGTCGCCGCCAGAGGGCGCAGCTCCACAAGGTTTCCATAGCCATTGTTTGGAACGATTGACCGCCTGTCGGCGACATCAAAGAGTGTCAGAACTCTCTATATATATGGCTCTGGCAGAAGCTAGCCAGCTAGCTAACACAGGTCTGGAGCAGCTGCGGTGGTTCACTGGCCGGCCGCCGCGCTGCTCGGCCCGACAACAATCAACGCATGGCAACCTAAGATGTCGGCTTTGACCATCTCAAAGTAAGAAAATATATTTTTATTTATTCTGTAAATGTGAATAGCAATGTTTAACATTACAGTACACTACTGTACATGCTTAAATGTGTGCGCGCGCTCCGTTAGCATGATAAATAAAGGTTGAATGAATGAATGAATGAATAATTAAAAAAAAAATAAAAAAATTTCACCCCCTACCTACGGCAGAATCGAGCTGCGAACCGTTCTTAGGTCCCGAACTCGTTCTAAACACGGGGGTTCCCTGTACATATATAGACATATACATATATACATATATATATACATATATACATATATACATATACATATATACATACATATATACATATGCATATATACATACATATACATATATATATACATATATACATATATATATATACATATATACATATATATATACATATATACATATATATACATATATAT
>JBBPBX010004179.1:19712-31280 GCA_038048925.1 Garcialebias charrua | reverse complement strand
CATGTATATGTATATACATATATATATATATACAGGTAGTCCCCGACTTACGAGCGAGTTCCGTACCTACGGGCCGTTCTTAAGTTGAAAATTCGTAAGTAGGATCACATACCAAAAATTTTTATTATTTTTTAAAAAATAAATAAATAGATGTACAGTACTGTACAGTCACCAAGCTCTTAGCCTATCCTAACAGTTTTTAAAGATGAAGGAGTGAGTTGAATTGTCTCCCTTTCACATAAAGGGAGCTGGCTCCCTTTATGTGAATGGTGCCTGCTAGGGAGGAGGGAGACAATTCAACTCACTCCTCAACTGTGTTAGGATAGGCTAAGTGCTTGGTAACTGTACAGTACTGTACATCTATATATTCATTCAACAAACAAACAAAAAAAAACATTTTTTTAATGAGATGCATATTCTTAAGTCCGAAACGTCGTAAGTCGGGGACTACCTGTATATATATATATATATAAAGTAAAAGCATTTTAAACCTTTCCCACACTCAATATTCTAACCAATGTTTCTAAAATGCTCTAAAAGACACAGCATGTCATGCTCTCCACTCTCTCTGCCTCCGGCTGCTTTCTGCCAGCTGCCAGCGCTCTAGGCCACGCCCACTTCTCAGAATCAGCTTTAATGTCATTGCACAGAGCACAACAAAATTTCATTTCAGTACAGCCCATCCGAAGAACCACAAACAAACACAGACTTGGGTAGATGGGGTGGCTGAGGCGGCAGCCTCTCTGAGAGGTGCTTCTTTTTCGTTAGATTAGAAAAAGGGAAGAGGAGGCAAAAAAAAAAAAAAATCTATCTTGTAATGTGTCCCTGCCAGACACAGTGTGAGGCTGCAAAACCCCCCAGCACATTAAAAAGGCAACATACACACATGAGACATATGCTTGTGGAGGGGTGGGGGTCCCAGCACAGGCCGCCAAGTGAGCAACGAAGCCTGCATTTTCACATCTCCTAGATTGCTGCACCGGGGGTGGGGTGGGCAATGAGGGAGGCCAGCAAAGGTGTGAATTTCAGGGGGAGTAGTCTGTGAGCACTGTCCAGAGACACCCTCCACCCCAGCCGTAGTCCTGGTGGAAGCTTCTTCCTGCAGTGTGGGCTGCACACAGGTGCAACAGGTGCTAATTTATTTAAAATAATTAATTTTAAATAAATTTAAAAATCCATGCTGATCGTGTGGCTCATCATCATTCAGCCAATTGTGTGTCATGTCTAATTTTATTTTGAAAAACCGTGATAGAGCAAGTCCACAAAAAACGAACTGCAAAGTAGCGAGGGACTACTGTCATGTGAAACTATTGGTGGTGTAGAAGTTTAGAGGTTGAATAAAATGTTTGAGGTTAGAGTTGTTTGAAGACAGCAGCTGTCTGTGACCTTAGCTCTGCTCAGGTTAACTGTTAGCTCGTCAGACTGCTGAGAATTGTTGTTGTTTTTCTTCCAAACTGAGGTTGTTCAAAAAGATATACTGTATACCTGTAACAAGTGTATGTTTTTAAAACCTTTCCACAGAACCCATCAAAAATAATCAAATAACTCTGTTTTGTAACCTTAATTAAATGGATGGTGAAACATTGTGAAAAATGAAAGCTAACAGAAGACAATGGTGTAGTGACCCTACACTGAGAACATATAACATGCTCCTGTATTTGAAGCACATTATTGTATTAAAGTGGAAATATCTCACACCCGACACCTGGGAATCATGTTTTGGCATTTTTCAATCAGTACTAGCAAGAAGACGAGTGCCACTGCCTTTGTTTGTCGAGGTGATAGTAGTAATGTAAAGCCATGACGAGTTGTACCTGAGGCTGCTGCTGGTCACCATCAGGTGGGACTCTGTGGTCCTGAAGATGTTGTGGATGGCTCGAGCAGCCAGCACCTGCCTCATGGCTTCATAGATCACCTCCTGATTGTTCCCGCAGCGAACGGCCATGGAGCCCTGGAAGCGCACAACGAATACCTGCTGCAGGAGGGAATCTGCAGAGACATACGAACATCAGCCACTGGACACAAATCACTGGCAAACGACAAAAAGACGTTCAAACACTCAAAACAAACAAGCAACAAATAAAAGGTGAGCCAAACATAGGCAGTGTCTGAAACTGAGCAGACGATTAAAGAGAATTCAGAACAGAAAAGTGGTTACCGTCGCTCTCTGTCGTGCAGTCATCTGTTTCTCCAAACGGATTTGTGCGTCTTAAAGGATGAAAAAAAAAAAATTACCGCAATAAACCCCAGAGTTGTTTATTAGGAGGAATTCAGCTTCTTAGATATTGAATATATTTAAAGTGGCAAACATTTATGAAATTAGCATCATCATCCACCAACTGGCTCAACAGACAGGCATCCTTCCGCAGGTGCACCCTCACCTCCCCCCAGCTCTGTTCTGGTCCTGAAACTCAGACGCTGGCAGCATGATGTCGAACTGAATAGGCGTCCCAGGAGCTACCAGGTCTGCTGGTTCTGGAGCACTTCCTGTTTTCTGTGAATCAGTGGCAGAAGTATGAACACCTCCTGGCTTTGCTCTGCAGGGACAGAACACAAGACGAGGTTTAACAGAAACAATCTGACTAAAACTGCAACAGAACAATTAAAACAAACTTCACTAAATGTGGGCCTCCTTCAGACATGATCTGTAACAGTCAGGAAGTGATGGACTCCATCTTATTAGTGGTGGGAATGACAGGAGACCATGTACAATCTACAAAAGTAATAAAAAGACTAAAAGAAGATGTATGATATCCCCCCACTCACACTGCAGTTTGTTTCAGAGCAGATCTAATAACAGATACAATTACTGGTCAGTATAAAGACAACAGCTGATTAAGAACAGGCTTGGAAATCACTTTATTTTAGATTTTTTTTGTCATCAATTGGATAATTGATGACAAAAAAAGGAAAAAATGAAACCACGCAATATCGAGGGGCCAGACGCCTGGTGTGAGCATTGAACCTGCAACGTGTCTACAGAGTCAAACATCCAAGTTCAGCATGTGTGTATTAAAAATGTATCATCACCAGGGGGCCGAGATGGGGAAGAGGCAGGGCAGCCGGCTTGGGACCAGAAAGTCACAGGTTCAACTCCGTGCCATGCCCACGTCATGGTGTCTATGAGCAACAAACCTAATCCCTAACTGCTCCCTGGGTGTATCCCAGGTGTGATGGGTTAATGCAGAGAACTAGTTTCATCATTGTATGGGAACATATAGTGATGACAACACAAGTGGGACTAAACGCTGTGCCTGACCTGTCAGGGTTGGGCGAGCCATCTTGTCTCTTCTCAAAGCTGGTGATGGGCGTGACTGCCTGAATGGCCGTTTGGTTCAGTCGGATAGCCACAGCCTGACGAGACAAAAAGTTTAACAATTAACACAAAATGTGAAGAAAAAAAATAGAGGAAAAAACCCAAGGGTGTAGAGTTTAACAAAAAAAAAACTGATGCCACGTCCTGACCAAACAGCTTTTCAACGGCAAAAAGACTCGTCACGCACGCAAGTGGACGCACTGGACCCAGTGGTGTCCTGACCAGAACGAGAAGCTGCGGCGGTGTGGCGGCAGGGGGGTGTGGGAGGAGCTTACGGTACACCGAGTTCCTCACTGCACTCCGCCAGTCTCTGTAGAGCAGACTTGACTGGTCGTGAAGGACTTGTCGCGAACACACAGCTACAATGAGTTTCTCTTCCATAGTCCATGACTCCGCGGGTTTTTTCTGTGTCCCACAAACAATACGTCACATAGTTGCGCAATACCCGTCCCCTCGTTTCCGCGTCACATAGGGACTCTCCCCCTCTCTCCTCCCCCCCCGACTCTCCCTGATCAACCAAAAACGGCGTTTGAACGTTTGAACGGCGAAAACTTCAGCAATGATCAACGCGTGCTTGGAGGCTGAAGCGGGTTCACGTGCACGGAAAACGCTTTCCAGCACGCTCAACACGCACGTGACGTGACGACCGACGCCAAGACGTGGCTGGAGGCGTGTCCCCCATTGACTTTGCATGTAAACTGGACGCTCCTGCAGTTGAAAACGCGTTTGGTCAGGACGTGGCATTAGAGAAAACTAATGCCTGGTCCTCCAAAAGCTCCCAATGCACCGTGTTTGCTGCTTGTCAGCAGATGTCTGTTTCCACTGCAGACGCGCAGTGGGAGCAGCGTGTGGCTCCCTTCCCGGTCAGATAGTGTTGTTTTGCTGTGCACCGAGCAGATAAAATCAGCTTCACGGGAGCCTCGTTAACACTTGAGTGGGTTTTCTACGAGCAGAACTGCAACTCCAAAAGTCTTTGTTGAGATTAAAACGTTTTTTTAATGTTTGGGGTGATGTACACTTGAGTGGACAGCAGCAACTTTAAAAATGCCAGGTTTTCCTACCGGATGCTGTTTTCGTCCACAGAAAGTCCCGTCGTCGTTGCGTCATCACATAGCAGAGTCTCTCCCGAGTGGTTGCTGCGACGCTACGAGCAGCAGGAAGCAGGCATATTCCTGCTTCCTGCTGCTCTGCTGTTCGGCTGCGCGCGTGCGTGAAAAGGGACTGCCGGGTGCTGCTGCGCTGCTTGAAATGCTGTAGATGCGCCGCGTCACGCCCCGCTGTTCCAAGATGCGCGGCCCCATAGACTTTCAATGTAAAGTGGCTGCTTCAGCTGCGCGAGATGCGTTTGGTGAGGATTCAGCATTAAAGCTTTAAAGCTTCACCCAACCAGCTAACTGAATAACCTGCTGTTTGAAATCTGAATTATAGACAAAATGCAAAACTTGATCATTTTTCTGACTGTGTGTGTGTGTGTGTGTGTGTGTGTGTCCTTGTTTATGCTACGTTGTAAGGCCCAGTTTTCTGAGTTTTACCAAATTGTGAGGCCCAACTGGTTCTTATGGGGCCCAAAGCCCGGGCCCCATAAGAAGAAGTCCCGTTGGTGGTTTAGGGGTTAGGTTTAGGACTAATGTGTGAATTGAGGATGTGTTAAGGTTAGGTTTAGGTATGCATTGGTAATGGTTAGGTTTAGGGTAAAGGTCAGGGTTAGGCTATAGAAATGAATGAAAAATGAATGGAAGTCAATGCAATGGCCCCACAAAGATAGTAAAACAAACCTGTGTGTGTGTGTGTGTGTGTGATAAGTCACTGAACAAACTTTACTGAAACTATCAGAACAAAATCATTTGATGTACATCTACAACACTTTTTTTAAGGGGGGAGGGGGGGGGAGATCGGCCCAATTCAAGATGGCTGCCTCAGCTTATTGACTTGAAAACAAAAGTGTGTAACTCAGTCAGTTTTACAGAAGTTGAGCTAATAGTTGATGTGGTAGTAGCTGAGAGTCACTCACAACTCACACTCTGAGCAGTACATTTTATGGTATTGCATAAAGGGGAGTTAGGGTGCTGGGGTCCTCCAACTGGAACACTGGTGGTTTGATCCCCAGCCCCTGCAGCAAGCCGAAGTGTCCATGGGCAAGACACTGAACCCTTCACCTCCCAATGTGGGATATGCTGGTTTGAGTGAGTGAGAATACAAAAGTGCTGCATAGTGTGGGCAAAACAATTTATAGAAGCAGTGTATGAGTGTTTGTGTGACAGGGTGAATGAGAAACGTGGTAAAGCACTTCACCTTGTAGAACCTGCAGAGGGTTCACATGCTCTATGTACGTGTGGACCATTTAGTCTGTGGCATGAAAGGCAGCATGTGATATGTGCTCTTTAAAGTAACACTACACCTTTAATTTGATCTAATATTGTCTATAATTATAGCTTCTATAGTCTGTACAAATACAAAAGCATCAGCTATAAGTCTGCCCCTTGACTCCTGAGATGACAGACATTTAATTATTTTACACACGACGACGTGTTTTAAAGACACCTGTGAGACTCCTCTCTCCGTGTGAATTTACTTTTACTCAACATGTTTGTTTTTATATACATTTCATTTCCCCCCCCCCACTTGTGATGTGCATGCCTAGATGTGAAACTTCACCTCGGGATTGTCTGTCAGGTAGATCTGTCTGGAGATGTTGTTCACGGTGCAGATCCACTGAGAACAAACACAAATATCTACATTAGGTCTTCATGCAGTGGAGTGAGGCTCAACAGCTTCTTCAGTGTTTCATGGTGGATCAGCCCTTTATCATGAAACACTTCCACAAACCTCTTCATACTCCTTTTTGCCCTCAGCCTGTAGAATCAAGGACCTGCAGACAAAGACTCAAATATGAACACACTTCTCTCTCGTGTGAGTTTGTGTGGATCCGTTCATGCTGAGAGAGGAAACTTACGTTTTTCCTGAAGGGGAAGTGATTTGAAAACAATAGCGTCTGTCCTCACACTCCACAGCCATGACGGAGCTGTTGTCCAGGTCCAGCACCATGCCCCCGGCCACAGCCCCCCGAGGCTGGCACATCAGGTTCCCCCCCTGGGTGAAAAAGAAAAGTCGATCCCAGGCTGTGGTCACCAGACCGGTTTTACTGGACAAGAAGGAAAAAAACAGAAATAAGAATTTGTGGTACATTCTAGCATTCCTTGCATATCGCCCACTGCCTTCAGAGTTTCTACAATGACCACTGTATGATGAGAAAAGACGCAGTTGCACCCAATTTACTCAAACCTTTAAAATAATGTTTGGAATCCAAAATATAATCAGTAGGAGAACTCCATCTATTGATTTATTCCTGAAAGTTTGAATAAACTCTGGTTCATTTCACTAACTGGTTCACTAACAACTCATGCTCAAGTTTAATGACAACAAGGTTATCTGTTCTGAATCACTCCGAGCAACAATTACACCACATTTTAGGACAATATCTGTAGAATTGACTGAAATACAGCCAGTGCTGCATCTTTTAAGATGAACTGGCTGTGGCAGCCATCTTAAATCGAGTTGGCTCCAAAGGTTATTCAACTGTAGAGGTACGTTTAATGATTATGTCCTGTGTGTTTCATTATAGTCCGGTTCAGGTGTTCATGAGATAGTTTGCTCACAGACAAAGTTGAAGTCTTAACAGTTGACAAAAACTTTAACAAAGAATTTGCACAACCTGTAAGTGTTGGGTAACAGTTTCAGCTACTGTCACAGCAAATGTTAGCTCAATTTCTGGAAAACTGGCTGAGTTAGAACCACTTTTTTGTTTGTTTTATTAGAGTTGACAGACACACACACAGGAAAAACCATTATTGTCCACCTTTCAATTTTCTGCAATCTGCAATAAATACATTTTTTTTACAGCTGCTGAGATCAAAATCAGTGAAGGGATTCCTAAAACACCTAAAATTATTGTGCCAACATCAAGTTCCTCTCATCACATTTATGGTTGATCAGATGAGCAAGTCTGAAGTGTGAAGGCCTACACAGTGTCATCATTTGTAATAAACACTCTTCTTTCAGGTTTTCCCTCCTCAGGGGTCACACAGAGAGTCCTCCTCCTTCGTCTCTGTCCTCTGCATCCTCTGTTCTCACTCCAACTACCTCCATGTCCTCTTTAACTGCATCCATATATCTCCTCTTTGTCTTTTTCCTGCAGCTGCATTTCTATCATCCTTCTACCAATATACCCACTGTCCCTCCTCTGGACATGTCCAAACAGTCTCAGTCTGGCCTCTCTAACTTTATCTCCCAGTTGTTCAACATGTGCTGTACCTCTGATGATCTCATTGCTAATCTTATCCATCCTTGTCACTCCTAAAGGCTCCTCCATAGTTCTGCGTAAGTCCGTACGCGTGTCCGTACGCAGACCGTTCACCCGCACAGCTCTGCGTACGTTCTCGCGTTCATTCTTGCGTTTTCGCACCAAATTCTCGACGTCATTTGAGCAGCAGCAGGGCGGAGCGTTTACCTACGGGACAAATTGAGGTCGCTGATTGGTCATTTGCTGACACGCCTACTGAATTGATTGACAGGTCGGGTGGGGAAAAAAAGGCGCGACCTGGCAGCTGCAGCCGTAGCGGTGTTCTGTGTTTATATGTTAATAAAAAGTTCTAAAAATAAAAATAAAAACAGGGAGCGCTGGTCCTGCAACCCACACATCAGACCAGCACACCAGGAAATCTCCAGAACCTCCTGCAGCCACGCTGGACCTGAGTTTAATTCGCCCGTGACAAATTTGTTCATTTCTCATCATTTCAGTCATGGAGTCAATGGAGGAGGAAGCGATCACTTGCCTTTTGGCAAAAAACAAACAAAAGAAAAGTCCAGATCAAAGATGAAGAAAGGGAATTTAATACATTGGTGTCACATACAAAACAGTCCGGCGCCGGGCAGTTTATTGTGCGATTCCGCGTTTGCGTACGCGGTGGTAAAAATTGAGCTTTGCGTGTACATGCCCTGCGGGGGGTACGCTTGTACCTCTGCGTTCGTACGGCGTACAGCTGCGTACGGTCGTACGCAGCTGTACGCCGTACGCAGAGCTATGCAGGGGCCTTAAGAAGAACCTCAGCATTTTCATTTCTGTCACTTCCAGTTCTGTCTCCTGTCTTTTTGTCAATGACACTGTCTCCAGACCATACAATATAGCTGGTCTCACCACTGTCTTGTAATTTTTTCCTTTGACCTTTGCTGACAAGTTTTTGTCACAAATCACTCCTGAAACTTTTCTCCATCCACTCCATCCTGCCTGGACTCTCTTCTTCACCTCTTTACCACATTCCCCATTTTCCTGGACAGGGAAAGTACGGTAGCAACTGACTGACTGAAATAAATTTGGAGGTTAAAATTAGCAATGTTAGCATGATTCATAAAAACATTCTCATTTGTGTGTTTTTCATCTACATCATATTCACAGTAGTATCCTTTATATGTTTTATCTGTAAAACACTGAAGTGGATGGCTCATGGTGCACTGGGTGACTCAGATCCTCAATACCAAAGGTGGGCGCCAGACCGCTAGGGAGCGCTAAAGCGCTAATCCGCCTATAGCGGACCTAAACAATTTGTCAGCGTTACAGCGGATTGACTAACTTTTATAATTCATAAGCGGATTTGTGCTGTTTTTATTTAAAATGCCGTACCGCTAATAACTAATTATCTATCAGTAAAAACGAAACGGGGGTACGTTATTTTGTCTTCGGCGCGCTGGCTCTCGTAGCTGCTCGTTTACTTTTTTCCCCCTTGGTGAGGGAGGGTGGAAGGAGCAGAGAGGAGGGAGGGTAGGAGGGGGAGGGAGCAGAGGAGAGGGAGGGGTGAAACAATAAGGATGATGCTGATTGGCTAAGGTAGAGTGTCGGGTAGAGGTCAGCCAATCAGAGGTTTTGTTGTTCAGTTCACTCTCAAACCACAAGCCGCAGCTTCCAAATCTGAAAAGTTAGCAAAAGTCCTGCAGCAGTGGCGAGTCTGGAGGGAAAGTTGGCGTTTTCAAAGTGGAAATACAGAAACTACTTTACTCTCCTTGAGGTAAAAGGCAAGAACGTACATGTGAAGTGAACATTATGTCCCGGAGCGAAGTGTTAGTCTACGTCCGTCGTAATCTGATCTGATGAAGCATCTCTGCTCAGGTAATTCAGATTTTCAGTACTGTTTTAAAAGTACTTCATATTGTTAAAATGGTTCTTTTGTTTTTAAGAAAATACTTGAAGAACCAGTTGTGTGAGGGTTTGATTTTATTTTACACAACAAAGCACTTATTTTAACTGTTTACTTTTATTTCTAAGAAAACACTTGAACAGTACAGTGTGTACATAGAGCTGAAAACACAATTGTTATATTATTTTGTTAACCTGTATTTGTTAACAAAATATGGCTCGGGCATCTGGTTAGGATGCCTCCTGGATGCCTCCTGGACGCCTCCCTGGTGAGGTGTTCCGGGCATGTCCCACCAGGAGGAGACCCAGAGGAAGACCCAGGACACGCTGGAGGGACTATGTTTCTTGGCTGGCCTGGGAACGCCTTGGGATTCCCCCAGAGGAGCTGCTCCAAGTGGCTGGGGAGAGGGAAGTCTGGGCCTCCCTACTTAGGCTGCTACCCCCGCGACCCGACCCCGGATAAGCGGAAGAAAATGGATGGATGGATGGAACCTGTATTTTGTAATGAAGAAAAAACTTGAAGTATACAGTAGTATGTTAACCAGTCATGTTCTGTTGAGGTGATGTAAGCATTTCTACTTTAAATTCGTACAATAAACAAAAGAAAAAGACAAAGAAGCAGCCGAAATAGCAATCTTCAACACATTAAACAACTTTTAAATTTTTGGACCATGAACGAAAGGTGTATTGTAGGAGATGACATCCTGAGCGAATCGGGGTTAAGAGGTAGGATAAAGGTGTATAACAGTTCATGCACCGCTAGTTGGCAGTGTAGTGCAAATATTGCATAACTTGCTGGCTACCAATTGTTGAATTTAAATAGCGGTTTAGAATTAGCTTCCCCTAATTTTCATAAGACATTAGTGCTTTTGAAATTGCGGACCTAAATAAATTAATAATTGCTTTTGAAATAGCGGAACTAATTTTTGGATTAGCACTGCCCAGCACTGCTCAATACTGAGAAACCCATTTCAGATTGCACATGGCCTGACTCCATCTGCAAAGCATCTGAGGTTGTAGGTAAGGTGCAGGGCAGTGCTCCGTGGAAACATTTTCACTGGTGTCACAGACATTTGTCAAAGAGTTTTGATGTATATGAGGTAGCAACAGAGTTTGACAGCTCTGACATTTTCACTAAATCAAAATGTGTGCAACGCTGCACTTTCATCAGCTCCAGCCATTAAGGAAGTTCCCCTTCTCATACATCTACTCTACAATGAGCTGACGGAGCATGCTGCCGTCGTCTTATCTGACCCACCTTGTCTTCTCTGACAGATTAATTTCCTTCTCTGTTTAGGTTTTATGCAGGCATTTCATGATGGAAAACATTTGATGAATTTGGTTATTTAGGTGGTTTCTTTAAATTTCTAACTTATAAAACACACAAGAACTACTAAATTTATCTTCTTCCACAGGCGCCTTTTGACACTGAGAGGCACCACTGAAAAGCAAAGGTCACTGGATATCAAGACAAGGTCAAACCAAGTGTAATTATTCTTACTTCCTGATGTTGAGGTAGCCAGCCTTCTGAATAAGTGTGCGGTTAAAAGAGTCCGAGTCCTTATCTGGCATATAGACAGTGTCTTCAACAGACAAAAACTCTTTCTGGGACGTACGCATGGCCTCTGCCTCCACGTCCAACTGGGCCTGGATACTAAACAGAAAAACAAGATTGATCATCCGTGACAGCCATCTTGAACTGGGCTGCCTCCAAAAGTTTAGCAGTTCTACATGTGCAACCAGTGACTACTTTTTGAGAGTTTCATTGAAATATTCTCCAGTGATCCAGGAGATATTTTGCTAACACAGACACACACGCACCAATAAAAGCGTGGATAATGTAAAGGCTGGACACGTTAAAAATCCCAAAGAGTATTATGATGATAGAGAATTTCAGTGAAATAATTTCCATTTAATGCCTGCTTTTCGACAGCTAGCATAAATGTAATTGCCTGTGTGTGGTTGTCTACAGTGTTAGTAAAATATCTCTTGAAACAGGTCCTGAAGCATGCTCAATAATCCAGGTAGACAAATCCAACAGGATTGAGTCAGGTCCTCTGGACGG